>JAGDQP010067550.1:0-11134 GCA_022664845.1 Lepisma saccharinum
CCCTTTGTATAGATCTCGTATGTTATTTGTCTTCCCGTTTTCCTCTATCTCCTGAATCTTTTGCGTGATATATTCTCGCTTTTTGTTTCTGATTCTGTAAGTGATGTTGCGTTTCGCGTTACTGTAGTGGTATTTGCTTCGTTTTTATTACTTGGCATCGCTGCCTTGCTTGTTTTCGTTTTTCTTGAAATTTAAGGCATTCTTCATCAAACTAAGGCTTGTTTTTGTGGTGTTTCTTCTCACCTCCACGTTCCTTCGCTGCGCCATTCACTGTATCACGAATTGCCTCCCACATCTTACTTACATCAATTTTACTATTAATTTAATCTTTATTACTACTAGAGTCGACTAAGATTTCGAATCTATTTGAGATTTCGAATCTGCTTTTACGCTTAGATTATCTAATCGCTTAACTTCGAATTTAAGTTGTTTTGATCCCTTGCTTTATCTGTCCGCAATACAAACTTTTGTAATCACTAACTGATGGTCGGTTAAACCTTCCGCTCCTCTGTAAGACCTAACATCCATTATATTGGTGTGTCTTCGTCTATCTACTAATACGTGATCGATCTGGTTGAGTGTTTTGCAATCCAGGGATTCCCATGTGTATTTGTGAATGTCTTTCTGCTGAAAGTATTGTGCTCTTTACTAGTAAGTTTTTCGAGATCGCGAAAGTTATCAGTCTTCCTCCACTGTTGTTGGTGATTTTGTGAAGACTGCATTTGCCTATAGTAGGTCTATATTTTTCCTCCCTACCTAACTTAGCGTTGAAATCACCAAACACACTTTTCGTATCGTATTTCCGTAATCGGTCAAACAATCTTTCTAGCTCCTCGTAAAATGTACGTATCTTTGTCGTTATCATTAGCCTGCTCGGTCGGAGCATAGACATGTATTAGAACCGTGTTTCACCATCGGGCACGTATCGTAACGTACGATAGTCTTTCCTTGACGAACTCAATTTTCTGAACCACCGGAAGGATACTATTCATAATGAGGAATCCTGTTCTTGTTTCAGTGAAGGTATTATTGGTTCCGTCCATGATTACGTTAATTTTTGCCTTCAAGTTCGTAACTTTAAAGTGGTTAATCCCTGATCTATCTGATTACCTCAAGTGTACCTCAAGGATTCCTATTGGGACAGCTGTTCTTTCTGCTCTATGTGAACGATATGCTTACCATTTTTAATTTTGCAAATTGCCTCGTGATCGCAGATGATCTGATGATTCACAGTAAAATTAAGAGTAAAGACGACCTCCTAAAGATCTAGAGTGATATTGATGCTTTGTCTAATTGGTGCAAGAAGTAGGAACTCTCTCTTAACTTATCCCAATGCTCTTACAGCGTGTTCTTCCGGAAACTAATGTCTAATATTTTTGCTGGAATTATACTATTAACAATGTATGCCTTGAAAAAGTAAATTATGTTGCATATTTGGGTATCTTATTCGACAATAAATTTATGTTTGCCGAGCACGCATTTTCAATAAGCTCATCTACTAGTCACGTTCTAGAGCTAGTAATAAGATTGTTTCCTATTTGCGGACCTACATTCACTACAGAGCTTAATTTATGCAATGGTCGGGGCTAAATTAGAATGTTGCGCTGTAGTTTGGAAACTTCATTGCGTTGTACACATCCAAGTGCTTAAAAGGATCCAAATGTCATTAGTAAAATGGCTGTACAATATTCTTTTAATACCTTATAATTCAAGCTTCGATAATGAATATTGCACAGTATTAGAAATTAGAACCTCGTCTAGCAGCAGGACGCACTGGAAATAGTGATCCTCAAAAAAGTTACTCATGGCGATATCAAGTGCCCTCAGTTACTATCCGTAGTACTTCTAATGTACCTTTGGGAAGACTAAACAATTATGCTTCTTTTCAATAGAAGTGCTTTTCTACAGAGTCCAGTAAACACTTGCCTATTAGTCGATTATGTAAGCTAGTTAACGAAGAATTTCTTAGAAGCGATATTGATACATGATGGATGTCGATCTGGATTTAAAAGATACTTTTGTTAAAGTACTGTACATAATTTTAGCTTCAACGCTCACTAAATTGGTTACAATATTATGTTTATTAGTTCATATATTTTGCTTCTGTCTATGTGTTTATTATTGTTAATTTGTTACTTATATTGTTATTACTATTATTGTGTTCTAGAAATAATCTTGAAGTTTTGAATTTGAATTTGATTTACGGTCTTTAGACAACTTTGGCTCAGGCCGAATGGATGATAAATTGGTGAAATGCAGGAAGTTGGAGGAAACGGGAGAACCGCAAGATACCCCACGCAGACTATGTTTTGTCTACTACAAAGTGTACATCGTATGAACTGGGATAGAACCAACGATCCCACGCACCAGAAGGGAGCACTCTATCATTGAGCCGCAGCGGCCCGAATTTATTTTGAAAGTATTTAACTAATTATAGAGTTGGTAAATGGGACCAAGTCCTCTAAGTTGATTTAGCCAATAAACAAAATAAACATATAGAAGTTTTAAGTGTTCCCAGTAGATTATTATGTAAAGAAATTTCTGAATTTTGCTAGGGAAGACGAATGTGTTCATTAAGGGATGACGAATGCAACTGATGCAAAATTCTAGATGAAGGGGACGAATATAAATCTAGAATACATAAACGTTTCTGATTGTTCTAAATAGATTATTACTGTTCTTGTGTTTTGATGAAGTTTTCTTTAAACTTTACAGGAAATTAAAATCATATTATGTATTATAATAATAGAAGCAGGAGCGCTTGATATTTAGTTGAAATGATGGCATAGGAGTATATTAAGACTACGTTTTGGGGATACAATTAGAACTTATTTATATGCTAGATATATTATTAATAAGTACCTTAGGGAAAACTTGTACTAGACCTACGTATTAATCTATGCTTATTTGTCTGGTGATCTCAAGTGTACATGAATAACTGATAACAATCTATGTCTATGGGGGATTGATAATACTTTCTGAAACGTAGAGTTTAATATAATATTTCCATATTACAAGCTCTAGTAGTCGATTTGTAGCTTCTAATATCAGGAGTACCACACAATCTGATAGCCTCGTTAATCCTGCCTTAGATCAAATATAGTTTGATAAGAAAGGAAAATACTAACACTACTTTCGACTTAAGTGGGATATTTTCCTCTATAAAAATTACAGGCTCAACACAGAGAAACAGTCAAATGTATTTTATAAAGCAGTATAAAGCAACAGAGTTCGTTAATAATAGTACTTTTCTTGTAAAATGAAGTGAATAGTCCAGTTACAAACACGGCCAGGTCCATTTTTTTTTCACAAAATGAGTTAGACATTGTTTTCGTCAGGTAGTGTCACCCTCTATACAATACTAAATCTCTTTCGTTACAAAAACGGCCAGAGACATTTAAAAATGCATTTGAAGGGTACACGGGAAGAATGATCAAGGTCAATTTTTGAAAGTTGTGAGAGAAAATGCATTTTAAAGCGTAAACACTCGAATTTAAAGTTATTTCTTGCTCAAGACATGTCTTGGACCTCAAAAATAACTTTAAATTCAAGTGTTTACACTTAAAATGCGTTTTTTCTCACAACTTTAAGAAGTGGACCTTGATCGTTCTTCCCTTCATTTAAATACATGACTTCTTTGCAAAAAAAAAACAACTATTAACTCCACAAGCGCTTAGTTTCAAACACGGCCAGGTTCAGTGTAGTCAATCACAGCATGGTATTCAGCCAATCACGCTGAATCACAAGAAAACGAAGAAGAGGATCTGTGTGAATGTGCAACTAACATTGACGATGAGTACGATGAAGTTCTGGAAATCGTCAATTAACGGATTTTTCTATAGAAAAGTAAAAATGTGCCAAAATGTAACACATAATTGTGTTTGTAATTAAAATGTGTTTGTAATTAAGCTTGTAATTAAAATGTGTTTTATTAAGTGTATTATCTTTTTAAAAACCAACCTCAAGGAATCACTTTCATAGTTTAATGTCTGCAGTTTTTTGTTACAAAGTCGGCCACGTCCACACCTTGGTTACAAACCCGGCCAGGTTCAATTTTGTTTTGTCAATAACTAATAAACTTTTAATATAATATATCACATCTGTTACACATTCAATTTTAATTATATATTGGTATCGAAATTAAAACAAATAGCAACATTAATTAAATGGTTTTTGCACGCTACCGGAAAATTTTATAAAGTGGACCTGGCCGTGTTTGTAACTAAGCTATTCAAGTGTTAAACTAAACTTTTATTTTGTGGTCCTTTTACACTGTGAACTGGAATTAACATTTTCTGACTAGAGATTATTAGATAATTGTGGTGTAAGGTTTTCTGTCAAAGAAGAGGCTGTTACAGGTAAACTTTCTGTTCTGTATGAATTATTAATCATCGCCAAATGATTCTATGGGAAAATGTTGTACCAGCGTGTGTTGTATTGGTTGGTAATTTAGAAGCTGATCCACAGAAGTCTTTATCAGAGTTTCTAAAACTAAACGATCAAATTGTTTGTAAATAGCTGGAGAAATTTCAGCGGTTAGGGGTATTGTGAACTTGCACGTCAGAAAGCGAATGGGGGATCTACTCTCATGATTTTACAGATGACTAGTGCTAGAAATATATTGAGTGTTAAAACATTGTTTTATGTTATTTTAATTAACGGTAACCGTTAGGTAACCTTAAAATCTTAAACTAGGGGAGTTCACTATTTCCTGGCCATCATTCAGCTACGGATGAAGTAATAGAAAAAAAACTCAACGAACCAAGAAGAAAGGAACCAACTTCAGATTCGGTTTGTTCCGTTGCGGCTTACCGGTTGAGCGCTCATCTCTTGTGCGTGGGGTTCCCGGTTCGATCTTCACTCCTGTCATGTGGCCTTTGTGGTAGGCAAACACCGTGTGCGTGAGCATACTCGGAGTTCTCCAGTTTCATAGTGGGCCAGAATGTCGAAAACGTGGACAAAAATTTAAAAAAATCTAGTTAGGATTTTTGAACTAGTGGGTTTGCTACAGTAATGTTGGTACTATGAAATCCCGCTCATAGAAACGGTGAGCATTTCTTACGACGGTTGTATTTCAGGTCAAACGTAGCACTCCCGTGTAGCGACTCATCAGGCTAGTCAGGAGGAAGACGTGGCGTCGTTGCCGTGAAATATCTTTGTGCTGTGCAGGCGAATTTTAAAGAAATGAAATGGAGGCTGCTTCAGAAGGTATGTACTTAACTAAAAATAACAATTTACGTTTTTAATCGTATATCAAAACTTATTTTTTTAACTCAACATTCATATCGAAATATGAATAAAATTTTTATAAAATATAATGAAAAAGGAGAGATAAGTTACGTATCCCACGGCATTCCGCTAAACGTCTAATTGTCTAATAATGTATATACTATTTTCTTCACAATTCAGCCTTAAATCCCAGCTTCTAGCCACTACTCGGTAGTGATCCACATTTGAATTTTGAAGTTCCAGCTGCCATATTTGCTTCTTTAAGCATTTTGTTAAAGTTGTTTAAAAAGTATAAAATTCGGTCCAAATGTATACAAATAACGTATTAAATTATATCTATAGCATAGTGCAAGACAGAACAAAGGACAGGAGGAAGCAGGGACGTAGCATAGGGTGGTTCTGGAGGTCCTGACCAACTCCCCAAAATTCAGATTTTTTTTTTTTTTTTTGTGAAATCAGTATCCTTGTTGGCAGGATTTAAAGCATTTTACGTAAATGTCACACCCTGACAGACCTCGGATAATCCGAAATCAACTTCTGGTGCGTGCCTGAGGGGAAGATAATGCTCTCTGTCTTCAAGGGTTCGACGCATAACTTAGAAAAAGACAGAACTGCAGTAAAACAAAAACATTATAAATACTTTTTAAAACACAGTTTCTTACATATAAATAATAAATGAATAAATAAGCAGTGTGAGAATTAACGGAAGAATGAGGGGGAAGTCCCTGTGAATCTGCACGTAGACATATGTATAATGTATAATATCAGAAGCTGATGATGTTCCAGACCACTATTCGGATAGCGATATAGACGACGAAAGCGACTAGGAGAATGATTTGGATCGAGATTCGGGTGAAAATTTCGACAATTATTCGTATGTATGTGGTTGAACATGAAGAAGCAGCTGCCCATAAAAATGATGTCAAAATGATTTACCAATTTTGATGTCGAATTCGTAATTAACACGGTGAAAAACCCTAATATACCGATTTTTGTTGTTATTTTTTTTTTCTGATTTGGACTGCCATATTGCCGGGGGATATTGGATCCACCATTTTGAAATTTTCCATTTTGATGTCAAGTTTTAATTAACACGGCGAAAAATCCTTATATACCGATTTTTGTTCAGTTTATCTTTTTTTCTGATTTGGTCCGCCATTTCGATTTTTTCTTTTCTGATGTCAAATTCGTAATTATATACCGATATTTGAATTTTGGACACGTTTTCGACATTCTGAGTCACTTCATGAGCATTTTCTCTCACTTTCTTCATACAACCAATTATCCTACCGTCACCCATTCGGCCTAAGCCAAAGTTGCCTAAAGAGCTTTAAGAAATTTAAATTCTGATTCGTTTTAACAGACCTTGGTAATCAGGCCCATTAAAAATATTTAAAAATTACATGCAAGAAAGGTATTTTAGAAAGCGAGCTAGATAATACTTGAGAATATCCATCAAATGAACTAATCCATAATTTGAAGATGTTTGTTGTTGATGAGAAACTTGAATACCTAAAATAAAACTTCTTAATAAATTAACATTCAACTATCTCGGCTATAAAAATTATCTTCAAAATCTGAAACAGTTCATTCCAAAATATTAATAAGCATTTGATAGGACGCTTTTCAAAATTTCATTATTTTTTATATTTTTCAAACAAAAAATCTTATACTTAGTAACGCTTCAAATATGTAGCAGCGCGCAATTTGAAACAATGTAAATAATGATATTTAGATGTGATTACTTATGATATATTTCTAATAGAAGCTATGTCGCTAGTCGTTGTTGAATGAATCTTAGCAAGTTTGATGCATGGATTATATTCAGTGCAAAGATGGAACCGAAACATAAATATTAATATAAACTGTTAACGAGCGAAAGTTATCATGCCTAATGTAGTTGAATCCGGTGAGAGTAAAGTATTTAGTACCCTGATCTACATGCATAATAAACATTACTTTCATTCAAGCCCTCCTCACATAAAAAAATGCCTGAATTGAACACTGAATGGACCCTCCAAAGTTACACAGAAATCGGTGCCCTTGGCTTCATGTAATAATTCTATATAGGAATCCACGCGTTGCACGTGTTTACGTGATCTAAACACACGTATTTCTTACCTAACGATATTTATAACTGCAAAATGAATTACGAGTAACAGTGACGAACCACCGAAACTGTACGGAACTCCACCACCGACGATTGAAACAGGCATGAAGTTGTATGAGAATACAAATATTGACAGCCTTATCCTCTCAACATAACGGAAGATAGGATGCCGAATGTAACCTTTGCGACCTCTTGGACCACAGAAGCACAGTTTCGGGTAAAATGGATAATTATGTTAAATATATATATATATAACGGCAGAGCCCCAAGTATTCCATTTTGAAATGCATGTAGAGAATAGTATAAAAATATACATACCAAGTATTTGAGATTGGAATATCAGAAGGTAAAATTCTAAAAACCCAGGGAAGATGGGAAGTGCCCCCCACCCTTTCACCCGCTTTCCAGCGTTACTATTGAGATCTGTAGAACTATTGCTAACGACTAACAAGTAGTTATAAGATAAGATAAAAATAATTGTATAGGAGGTAACAGCACTCTAACAAGTAGTCTTTGTAATTTAAGCATGGCATATTTTAACCCATAAGATAGTTTCCTCAAGAATTGAACTGAATATAAATAGATGTTTCTGTATCAATTTTCCGTGTGTATGTCAGTATATTGTTGTGCGCACAACTCACTTTGTATGTATACTTATGGTTGAGTGGAAGAAAGGGACTAGTGGCCTAACTCTGCCATAATAAATACCAGGTGTGTAAATATGAAACCGGAATTTGTGCATAGAAGGCGTTAGCTGTCACTGTGGTTACCGTAAAACTGCGTCCTTGGCGCCACTTGCTTATTTTGACTGCTGATAACGATTTGTAACTCACAACCAGACAAGTTTCATGTCATAGTGTAGTGTTTAATAGCGTTGAACATGGCGCAATTTGTACCCACAAACTACGATGTGCGGACAGTATTGATTTTTTGTTACCATTTGAAGAAAACTGCTGCATAATCGCATCGCATGCTTGTCGAAGCTTACGGTGATCATGCTCTTGGTAAGTCACAGTGCTATGCGTGGTTTACAAAATTTAAAAGTGGCAATTTTGACGTGAGAAACTAAGAACGTTGAAGACCACCGAAAAAGTTTGCAGACAGCAAATTGCAAGCTTTGTTGGATGAGGATGACGCTCAAACGCAACAACAACTCGCGGATCAATTAAATGTGACACGACAAGCAGTTTCCATACCTTTAAAAGCCATGGGCAAGATGCAGAAGGAGGGAAAATGGGTTCCACATGCATTGACTGAACGACAGCAGGAAAACCGAAAAACCACTTGCGAAATTCTGCTCGCCAGGTACAAAAGGAAATCATTTCTCCATCGAATTGTGACTGGTGACGAAAAGTGGATCTATTTCGAGAATCTTAAGCGTAAAAGATCATGGGTAACTCCAGGAGAACCGGCGACATCGACTGGAAGACCAAATCGCTAAGGACGGAAGACAATGCTTTGTGTTTGGTGGGATGAGAAGGGAGTGATCTATTATGAACTGCTGAAACCTGACGAAACCGTTAATACCCAAAGTTACCGACAACAAATGATTGATTTGCATCAAGCTTTGGGTGAAAAACGACCTGAATATGACCAAAGACAACATAAAGTGATTGGGCTTCACGATAATGCACCCTCCCACACAGCTAAACCGGTCAAGGAAACGATTGCGACGTTTGGCTGGAAAATCCTTCCGCATGCGGCTTACTCACCAGACTTGGCGCCTTCCGATTTTCACTTATTTGCATCCATGGGACATACACTTGCTGACCAGTGCTTCACATGCTACGAAAATGTACGAAAATGGCTTGATGACTGGTTTTTTAGCACAAGAGGCACAGTTTTTTTCTGGCATTTACACATTGCCGGAACGATGGCAGAAATGTATCGCTAGCGATGGTCAATACTTCGAATAAAATAGTTCTTAGCATTGTCATCCAATCATTGTGTCTTTTCTGTACATTAATTCCGGTTTCATATTTACGCACCTGGTAAGGCGAGAAATAAAATAAATAAACAAATAAGAAGAAGAGGCGATAGTCTTACCTGCATTCTCTGGACTACAAGTTCTGCTATGTGTCTCCGATCTTCCTCTTGTGTGTCGCCCATAAGCGTTAGAGCGCTGTCGTTGACTTCTATGATGTATTCGCGGCCATCTTTACCAACTATAATTTCCAATGCACATATATCCAAACCCCCAAATAGTTCAGACACTTCGTCTACCCATAACTTATAACGTTCCGTCATTTGTATCTGTTCTAGCATTGCTGATCCCGTATTTGTCTTCCAGTTTCCAGAGATGGATTTTCTCCTAGAAAAGGAAATGAACTAGCATTATGTGTAATATTCACCCTTTTAAAGCATCTTCATAATCATATAAACCAGAGAAGCCTAAATGTTTTTAAAACGAAAGTGATATTTTCCTCATAAGAATATAATCCGAGGATTTATTCACTTTAAAACAAGGAATCTTAGTAACGTTAATCTTACTTAACAATTACTAAACAAGTCTTATTATTGTTATAGCTGAAACATATTCTTATCTGTAATAGTAACAATGAAGTTTAGAACTTATTAAAAATGAAAGAAAAAACTTATTAGCATTATTATATTGACGATTTTTTGTTTCATTTTACTTCGGAATAAGTTAATTGCAAATGTGGCTGCAATTTAGATACTCCTCCGGATCGTTCAAAGAGTGTAGGTTAGGTTAGGCTGCATTAACTTACATCAGTTAGTTTAAGTCATCTATGGCTGGGTTTAACGTAGTCCTTTGAAATCTGATTCGATATAATGTGTTAAAGATAGCGATTTCTCGTCCAGGGAAGTATCCAAAAGGCATCTACAAAGCTAGTCTAGCCTTTGTACTACTGTACAAATTAATTAGTTAAATTTCATAACTGAAAGGTATGTTTTTCAGATAAACCAGTACTGCAATTATACATTACTAGCGTTAAAACTTATCGTTTTAAATTATTTTTTCCTTTGGCTGCGAATTGATGTTAAGGTAACCAATCAAGAGAAACAATCAGATCAACCTAATCCTAGGAATCCCAAAAGTAGGCTCCTTGAATCCACAAGATAACTTTTCAAGTGAAACTTTCACTGAATGTGATTAGTCAGTTGTTCTATTTTATATATTTGTGATGACTTACAGGTAGTACCATGGAAATATTATAGACATACTCAGAAGAAAACTGTTTCTCTTGTAGGGGGCATTTTTTGTATGACCGTCCTACAGATTAAACTAATAATTTTGCAATCACTGGAGTTAAAATTTAAGTACTTACATAAATGCTTTGTAGTTAGGTCCTATCTTTTGGACGTGAATGTCATATTTACTGTCTACATATGGCTCCGTGGTGCAGTATGTGCCAGCCACAGCTACCACCGAGGACATATCTTGAAAGTCGTTGTTTGTGTCTACTTTTACTTTACCCAACCCACCGTGGGCGTGGCCTATTTTGAAGACAACAGGGAAACGTGACGTACTTAGCTGTAAAAGAAGAGAAATGACAATTAATGCACAAGTGTCAATGACAAAGAAACCATACTTTATATCGCATCTATAGATACGCCCAGTTTGATTTTAAAAATATAGATTACCATGACTGGCTACCATATACAATTACAACATGTATTTCAGACCTTTTATCCTTATGTCTTAGAAAGGATAGTAAATTTTGAATAATGTTAATGTAAAGTTGTTGATCCTGGTGTTTCAAATCGGAGGAAGGGAAGGTTGAAAAGTAAGGAGCAAGAATGTCTAGAAATCCGGTTCTGTGGTTGGTTCTG
>JAGDQP010067551.1:1068-11134 GCA_022664845.1 Lepisma saccharinum
TTCCGTAACTACCATTCTACTTGAAATCAACAGAAAAATTGACACTTGTCGTGATGGGGACTCAAACCCGGATCACCAGTTGCCATCTAGGTATGCTATACCGGTACAGTTCCTCTCGCCTTGTTACTCTCCTACTTTCTTTTAAAAAAGATGTAATTTTTGTTCTTTAGCTTTCCCAATTTTCAACAATTCGGAAGATAGAAGGAGTGATCATTTCGTACATAAAAATTTACACATATACTCATTTGAATAAGTTCGAATAAGCAAATCACATACACTGTTAAATTTCGAATAAACAGATCACATGCAGTTTTAGCCACGTTCTAGCAAAATGTGTGCCAAATCATGGGACTAGCTGAATGTTAAATTTCCATTGACGTTACTGAAAGAAACTAAAAGAAATTCATGCATTCCAAGAATGTTTTGAACAAATATTTATCCCAAATTTCTCGATATTTCCGTGTCATTGGTTACCCGTGAGAACACACTTGAGAATAATATTAGTTGATTAAATTTAAAAATCGAAAATAATCGTGGTTTAATAGTTACCTAAATAATAAACAACATGAATGTGAACATCTTACAATATTAATCTCAATAATAGTAAAAAAATCTCAGAGCCAGTTAGACAAAAGATTTTCAGCCACGCCTAACTATTAATTAATTCATGAGTTAGTCTACGAATCATAGATAAAATAATTATAAGATAGTAATACCTATTCTGTCCGCCTCTTTTACGCCATCTGGTGTCAATTCAACCGAACTAGGAATGAAATAGAGCTAGTTTGAAATGATTGTTTGTGCATTCAATTTAAAAAAGAAAAAAAGAAACATGGAGCGAGAGCTTAGTATCTGTACTTCACTTTATTCGTCCGCGGTAGGTTAAAATGCGTAGATATTGCGCATGGCTTACTAGTAGATTTCTCTATTCCTACTTCGACTGGAATGACACCAGGTGGCATAAAAGGAAAGATGAGAATTTGCTACCTAAATTTATTTAATCTATGACAAATAATTATTTAATATATGCGCTTCCCAAGCTTTTGTTTTTAGTCATGTATAATCATTTTTTTATTTTACTTTTAGTACGAATTGTTTAAGAAAAGTGTCTCTTTAAAAACATTTTTAAATTATTTTTCCGAGTTATTTCGGTGTTCGAATACTTTTTCTCAAGCTAATGATTTGTGACCTAAATGCTAACGTGTTCTGCAACCAGCCAAACGCAACATCGTTGCGGGCTAGTGTTTATTTTGGAATAAAGAAGTCCATATTAAAATATTCTTCTAAAATATATAAATATATAGAAATACATGAAAGTAACGACGAAATATTACATTGTCACTCGATTTATGTCGCTATACAATTTCATAATTGTATGAGGACGGGAAATGAAATTAATTAACGTTGCTGGATTTGAGGACATCATAAACCATTGAGAACTAAAGAAAAGTCTGTCATTACTTATATGTTTCTCTAGAGCTAATTAAAACATAAATATAACAATTAAATAATAAACAATAACGTTAAAATAGCTAATAGCACGTATTTCTCTGTGATAATAGTCTATGTATTGAAAGCATGATTAACTTCAGTTCATTAGAAGGCCTTTACATTTTGTTGGTGGGGTGCGGGAAACCAATACAAATGTGGCCAGAATTTAGTTGTTTTCTAATACTTCCTGCTTTTTCTTTTAGATCGGCAGACTCCACGATTCTCCAGTTCATTGTCATCTATATCGTCCAGTGATGTGTCTTAAATGCTGCGTTGTGAAGTTGTGAAATCAGACTATTAGTGTTACGTTGAAGTCATATGTAGAAGATACACTCACATACCCATTCATATAAACACTTACATTACATTCATAATTACACACAAGTGCTGACCGCAGTAATAAATGATTATGCAAGATAATGTGTTCAACAAATTTTATCGTAGCTAGCAAATACTAACTGATGAGAAAATGACCATCATTTTATCGTTCTGCAGTATGTAAATAAATTGCTTGTGTTAGTAATAAAATCTGTTGAATATTTAAAAAAAATTGTTTTAAATTTTGTTTTTCCCTTTGAGATTAAAATAAATAAAATGTACCTTCAGAATAAGAAAATAACAAATGAGGAATTATGTTTATTCTTAAAATTGCAGGAATGTGGTATCAAGCACACACTCTGCGTAAATTTAAAATAAAGAATGCATATAGTCTGCTTGTCACATATGCGAGGTGTGTTGAAAAGTTCGGTGAATGTTTAGGTTTAAAAACAAAAATGTTGAAGTAAAATATTAATTTTAATTAATCCTCTGGTTTCAAGCGAACTTATTACATTATTCTTGGTACATTTTGAAACAATCTTGGATATATTCACTTTTGAATATACCAAATTGTGCGGTTGGCCGCCACAATGTATCGATGTCAATCGAAACATTTCCTTTTCAAGTGTTATCTTGATTTACGAAAATAGTCAATACGGTGTCAAATTGGCTGATTGTGGTGAATGGTATACATATTATACTAGATTTTTATATGGTAAAAATATTGTCTGTTGCACAATTTTCGGCTGTGTTTCTCTTTGATCGACTTTCGAAACATGTAACACAACTTTCGTATTAATTAATTTCATGATTAAATCTGCTATTAATATTTTTTGAGCAGAATGTTCAGATCATCAGCAATTTCAAGTAACTTGACTAATAAAAACAAACATAATTACATTATTTTTAGGGATGCTGGGAGTAAAATAAAAAATAGAAGCCTCATGCGAGATTTGGACACATATCGTCCAGTTAGAAGTCTTACCGATATGGATCACGCTGCCAATCGCAAGGAAACAGGTCAAAACTATAGAGAGTGTCATAAATGCGTTGCCCGAGTCAGGAACACATAAGCTAAGTTTACTGCCACGACTTACCGACGTGTCAGTTATTAGGAATATCTTTTCATTTCTGCGAAAATACGAGAGCAAGATGGAGACAGTAAACACTTGATCAGTATTGAGTATATGGTTACGATAAGAAACCATTTTCTCTTTCTGCGCATGTGTGAAAATCACACTGGAACTGAAAACAGATTTCGAAAAGCGTAAAATAAATTACTTGATACCTTTCCAGGATTCCTGCCGATAACTGTAAATACAGACATCTCTAACAAACTTTAGTGGATATATCAAGAGACTTAAAGGGACAGACAGAAACAGATGACTGGCAGTAGATATGTATTATACGGTATTTTGGGATCGTCCATATCCCAGGATAGAGGTATATATCTGTAAACAGAGCAAGAGAATATTTTTACAGAGAGAGGGATAATCCCAACCATCCCCCGCTACAAATCGAACACTGACGGACATCACTAGTGAAGACATTGAATGCGAAAGCAACGGGCGACGAGTTTACTCCACCTATCCAAGGAGTGAAAGCATACACAACTCCTACAAATAAAAAGTGTTCCAAATTTATAGTTCCGAATCATGAGCTGTTTTCCTATTGGCTGGCAATACAATTCAATCTATAATGATTTCTTTCTTCGATCTCAACTAAAGTAACAACGAAATTGGAGAATGTCGTTCTCAAGAAAAGCCAGGATGAAATATAATTATCCTTAATTTACTTTCCACCTTGAAGGAGTGAATTCTAAGGGGGAAAATAAACATGAAGATACACTTCGTCCGATCAATAAATTTATTTATTTTTCAAACTAACCTCGTGGACCGTGGGACGCGAGTTGGAAACCCCTGTTCTACATAATGCCATTTCTGTACCTTGTGCAAATATACCTTTATATATATTGGGAACCTGGTATACAGAATATATAACTATTTTTACTATAAGAACAGAACTTGTGAAAACTTCTTTGAGTTTATTGGATATCATTATGTCTTTTATACCACTCAAAAACATAATTCCTACCTTTATTTCCTTGTATAGAAAAGAACCAGACGTAAAATTTGAAGAAATAAAGTCATAGTTTTTGATTGAGGAAAATGCAACAATTGCTATAAAATAGTTAATTTCTTCCAACATGAAAAATGTGAACTGGGCCTGTTTATTTCCTGTGTATACAACTGCTATTGTTTATTGAAATTACTTTTAAAAAATGAAGGGAAGAATATAACTGCAGCTGATATTACTATTCTATATTTTGAACTTCTGACGAAGTACAGGGTCACCTGCATTGTATAGATCTGCCAATGTGGTTGTCACTGACAAGTCGAGGACTAGATCTGGAATCAGGGGACAATATGTCTTGCCACCAACGAAAAAAAGAATCCTGAACACGTTACTTGCAGCACGTACCAATTTTCACACCTACTTAGACACCAGCAACGGTTTTTCGATTGAAAAACACACCAGAACGGGATGTAAACTGCTGTAATAGCAAATAGGAATGGGTCTTTTTGAAATGTAGGGTTTCAGGAGGAGGAAGAGTGGGTCAACACGTAGGACAAGGAAGACTGGATTTTGCGAAGGACAGAGCAGCGAAAGATTTTATTGACGTAACATCGAGTACAACGTGATTCGGTAGTCACACATATCTCTCCAACGTTGATAATTATTTGTGCGTGTTAAGATACTAATCAATATGTGTGTCTAAACTGTTTTTAGTGCGTCCTAATCTTCGGAAAACTTTTCCATCAGTTCGCTTCTCCGTGTTGATTTCCAAGTTTGTTTTTTATTAAAAATGTATACTCGTTTTGCCCAATGTGTTCGTACAAGCCGAAAATTGAATTGTGTAAATGACAGTGCATCTGGACACAAATTCAGTATGTGTGTGTGTGGACCAGTATGGTCAGTAACAACGAGCCTCACGCCTCAGGTGTGGAACCATACTAAAGAAGTTCAAAAGTTACCTTGGTGAACATTGGAAGGAGCAGAATCCAGGTGAGAGAGTGTCAAAATACTTATTTGGAGGTCGCCGAAAAAGCAGGTAGGATCTAGCAAATTACAATTATATTTCTGCGTCATATATGCGAGGGCCAGACGCAGATAGAAGAAACAGCTCATGTGAGGAGCCAGAACTGTTAATCCGCGGGGGGAGTGAACTCTCCAAAGTGACAATTTTGATGTCTGCACCACATTTTCTACTTTCTAAGTCCTATTTTGTCCCCGGATATTCTGTGAACAAATGCGGCAACACGGCAATACATTTTCGTGATAGAACTGAGCGTTTGGGTCAGGAACGCTTCCATTCCCGTTTCGGTTTATACCGACGCAGGCGATTTGGAGGAACGTGACGTCAAATCTGCTTTTTGTAAACGTTCCCGTGATTTACCGTGTTCTAGAGAAACCATTCAAACAACTCATTTGACAGATATAATGCAATATTATAGCATTATCTAAACATATACACATTTTTTTTAAAGTGCTTTACTTGTCAACTTGCGTATAAAAAGTAAAAATGCTTATACTCGTCACACTCGTCAGCTGTGACGAGTAAACTATTAACGTAGTTCATAAGCTAAAACATTTATTTATCTATTCGATTGTGATTATTTTTTTTTTAGGTAGCCAATGTAAATTTCATATAATCTCGTAACGGTTAAGTAATGTGTTTTGTTTGTGTGTCTGATACATTCTAGTGACCTGAAAATTATGAGTAGGGCCTATTGTTTTCAATTGTTTGTTCGTGGGATCTCCATCCCGATAATGTAAATATGTTATTTTCATTATGTCATATTGTCTCTCCTTAACGGGACATTCAGCTCGAGTACTTCACGGTGTTTTGGGGTGTGTGGCCCACTACCATATTGGTCACCTGTCAAAATGTATTTCTAAAAAAAAAAAAAAAGAGAGATCTTGTATGCATTTTTCTCTGATATGTTCCGAGATATTCAGAAGTTGCATATCAGGCCTAGCTATTTCCGTATATTACCTTTTTTTTAAAGAAAGAAAGAACTAAGAATAAATAGGCATTAGCTCAAAGTAGAGCAAGTGTCGGACGATCAGCAGATTCCGACTATTTACATGTTTCATTTTGTCCCGCAATTTGCGTCATGTTGTCGAGTGTATTATTTTTGTATGCAGCGATTATTGGCCAATATTTGCACAAGTATGTGATATTTATAGAAACAATAAATTAGATTTCTATAGAATGAAGTGTGCTTAGACTTAAGAATTATATATATACAACGTTGTATATATATATATTTCTCAATGCAATGTGTTTTTAAAATGGTTGTGTATTTTTTTATTATCTTTAATTCAGTCTGTCGGCTGAGACGGTTAACGGTGCCGCTAACGTACTTCGTTTGTTCTTCGCATCTTATAATTAAACGAAAGTCAGCCAGTAGCATGCCAGTCACCCCACTATCATTTCAGATTTCTGATTCCCAACTTTCAAAGCTCACCCCATATTTTTTTATTGCTCTTCTTATTTCATTAAAAACTTGTTCCAATCTTCTATCCAAAGAAATTCATCGTCTATTTTTTTTGTATCTTCCCATCACTTATGAATAATGCATATGCAATTGAGTGAGTAACAGAGCGTTCTCAAATTTTAGAAGTACTATTAAGGGTTGGATCTATAAAATTGTGATAAAAACATGCACATGTAAGAGTCGGTAAAATGTCTGAAACCACTTCTAGCCACACAATGTGTTAGTTATCTCTTTGTAAACCTTTTGCACGTAATACCGATTGTACCTTGCACGAAGGAGCGTATCGAATCATATTGAGCCCACCAGATAGTACAGTATAAGTGTTTCTTTTTTGTTTCATTTCAGTGTAGTTGCTAGGCAACTGGAGAATAACCATTGATCTGTATTTTTTCTCTCTTTTGGTTAAGTATTTCTGGTGGTGTAATATTTGTCAGGCAGAAACTGTATCCCACTTTTACCTTCTGCGTAATCCGCTAGTCCAAAAGAAGCTAAAATAATGTGATTATTACTTACAAAAATCGAGGTCAGATCAGCTCTATTGTGATAATTGTATTGGCTAGAAGTAGAAACGTGTAATTTCTATCATGCGAGCAAATAATTCAATATCTCAGATTTTCATGTGAACTTTCAGTCTCTCAAACTGGAGTCAAAAATGTAGAAATGCCAAAAGTTGATTTTGTTCACTTTCCGACAAATCCGCCACTTTTATTTTGTTATTTCTGTTGTTTTGTTTTAGTTGAGTATCATATAAAGTTTATTTGCTGTTATCCAAATCGTTTCATTTCAAAATTCATATTATTATTCCAGGTCAATTCAAGTTTGGTATAAAAGTATTTCTCAGCCACACAGGATAGGAACATAGAGTACCGGTTTTTTTTCAGCCCTAAAGAACCAAGGAGTACTTCGTTGTTAGAGAAAACTCTTAGGGATGAGTCTTGCAAATTCCCTCGCCCGCGAACTTGATTCGATTTTAGAACATGCGCCTTTCTCTTTATAGAGACGCAAAATATCCGATTGATGGGGGAACAGGACTCTTTGTGTTCTGTCAGTTCTTCATATGGGTAGTGGTGATGGAACTTGTGACGACTTCTCCCGGTATCAGAACTTACTTTATATGTTTATCACTGAAATTTGAAAGATTCCGATCCACTCTCCTCTCTCCCTCCATAACATACTTTTCGTTCAACCTCCCTAAAGCCCTGGAGCCGTTCTGGGGAGTTTGAATTGAATATTTGTCTCGAGAAATATTTATTAAGACATTCCTAAAAGTATTTGTAACTGCCTGTGATTGCTTGCTCCACAAGCAAAATCAGTGGTAATAGTCTATACTACCACAAGAAGTTATTAGACCAATTGTTACTTTCGGGTACTGCTAGGCCTATAGACAGAGAGCTGCAAATTTCGACATTGGAGTTTACCTCTCGTTATCCAACACATTTGTTATCTTAAGAAATATCCATTTTACATTATAGTTTTACACAATATTAAACATTTGTAGCACACGTTACACAACACTTTGTGATAACCTAGCGCCTCGAAACGTTTGTGTTCAAATTTGACGAGACAAAGACTCTAACAGGGCAAAGCCGCAACTAGGATTTTATTTCGGGAGGGGCCCAAATCATTAGTATGGAACCTCATATATGCACCAAAATATGTGAATTATTAATCAAAGGTGCCACAGACTGTTGAGGTTACAAGCATGGACCACAGACAAATTAAGCACATGACTTGAGCATGGAATACTTTTTCGATACATTATTTGACACTGATATGTTTCTATGTAAATAATCTAGTCGTAGAAAATGATTGTTTACATCTCATTGTCAGTGTCAAAGTTTCTTGAGTTATCAAGACAGAATTAACTTCAAAAGAAAGGGTTTTCCATGTTTCATGTGTTAAGAAGAGAGAGAACATCGTTCTAGCATGCTTTTAGCACCTGGGAAATAGACTCACACATAAAACTTGATTACTGAAAAAATATATTTGAAATTGAGGAAATCTCCAAGGTAGTATTTGTGCATACCAGCTGGCAACAGTCTTCTCCAAGAGACGTTTCAGTACAACAGAAATAGTATGTAACAAACGAGAAGGGGTGGTTTCGGTTTCATTTTTTTACCTGGCCCACTACTTGGAAGATGAATATTGCGTGGAAAGGAAAGTATTATATGGCCTGCGATTAGAGGCGATAAATGGGTAGTTGTCCCCCCTCCCCACCCTTCAGTTTTCTCTCGCATTCGTCTAGTGAAAATAGGGTGCATAAATTGAGCATTGGAAAGCTTAAATAAAAAGAGTGTGAGAGTTTCTTATTCATTCTCGAGTAATTTATCGCCCATTGACCATACTAACAAAATGAACCCCAAAAAATCTTCATTAGGAGTGTGTGTCAATAGCGTGCCTTATTTTCTCGATTATTATAAGATGTTACAAAATTAATACTTTCAAGCTTGTTCAAGTCACGTAGTTACAAAATTCTATAAATTGAGAATTATCGAATAGTGAAGTTTGTAACTGAGAAAGTTGGCATTTTTCTTGCTGACCATTTGTTGAATATGACTTGTTTTTTAGATAGCTTTTAGGCATATTTACGCTTGCATATTGACATAAATCTCTGACCTGAGTCAAGGTTTCTGGTACTCAGAAATTTTTAGAAGAGGTAGAAACAACAACTATATAAAGGCGCCCATTCATTGATCCGCCTATGCTTGAAAGAAAAGAGGTCCCTCAACACGAAACTTTACAGACACGATAAAATGATAAGCCTCCACAAACACAACTCCTAAATCAAATTCGCTTATAGCACCCTGACTCCTCATTCCCTCAAAGTTACTCCGTCCTTCACAGGCCTTCGAATGATTCCTCATAAAACAACGGAATCTGTATTCATGCCACCAGCACCTCAATTCTTGACGCCTACGATCTTACCTCCATTAGTTTATTTTAAGAAATAGCAACAAGGAATACGGCTGCAACCTTACACAAAAAAGATTCTCTTTTTGCAACAGATAATAATTCTTCCTTCCAGGTTAAGAATTTATTTTCCGGTCCGATCGTGAAACCCAGCAATTAAACCAGTGTCTTCCTGTTCCAAAGTTATTCAGATTCATGCCCTTTTTTCTTTTTCTTCCTCCGGTTTTTAATTTCCAACTAAAACGAAATACAGAAGTTTATCCATTCCCAGATCTTGTTAACTTGATCGCTTGTCGCCTCATTTCACGGGTTTATGACTCACGACCGTACTTCACATGAAGAAAAAAAAAACACCAGATGTATTTGCCAAAGATGTAATATTTCCGCTTTTCAGAAAAAAAATCACATTGGATGTTTGCCTAATATTTACGGTCTCCGCGGCCGTATGTATGTGGGTCCTTTCATGACTTCTTCCATCTCGTTCCCCCTCCTCTTCCGAGGGATGAAGCTGTTTCTTTTATAATCATACTAGCACACAAGAGTGAATAAAGAATTGAAGAAATATGTAAGAAAACATTTTCTCGTGGTGGAAAGTCTCACAGAACCACCAATCTTAAATGAAAAATATTACCACAATACACAAAGTTAGTTTCACTGTACAACAGAACACATAGGGTTACCCACCCATTCCGATTTTGTCGGCATTGCATCTTCATTTCTACAACTGTCTTGCGTCGCGCCATGACTTTGCCAGGACACCTAAATACCTCTACACTTTTATATTG
>JAGDQP010067554.1:0-11134 GCA_022664845.1 Lepisma saccharinum
ATGTAGAATGCAATGTGAAGGTGTCCCTGAAATTTCATGGACAGATGCAAGAAACGCGGGGAAGGGCTAAGTATATCTCGGTTTGTGAGCAGAAGGAAATATGAGAATTGCATAGATTCGATTAGGTGAATGGAAACAAATCCGAAGAAATAATGAAGAAGGGAAACTAATATGTCCACTATACGGTGAGGAGGACAGCGAAAGACATCTTTTTTTCTTGTGTAGAGAAACCGAGGAAATCAGAGATACATTTCTGGAAAATTTGACTGAGAGAGAAACATTGGAGGCAATAAAAGGGGATGAAAGGATGGAAAGTAAGATTATAAAAGCAGTGGGGCAATATACCACTAAGGTTAGGAGAGGGGGGCAGGATAAATGGTGAAATTGAAAGAACTATCTTAATGTTATTTTTATTCTTATTATTATAATAAAAATGTAATGATGTGCATTGTGTTATATAAGCAATATCAAAGTTTATATTCAGTTATTGAGCAAGGTTAGAATGTATATCTAAGTAAAGGAAATATGAAGTTTTGAAATATTGTATGTAAAACCGAGATGTGGAAGAAGGTACGTACAGACATTGGTTCGCACTGGGAAAGAATAAATAAATACCGAATATGAAAAGGTGATATGCGACGAATTTTGAAAAATTGACTTTTGTGCGACAATCAACTCGTATAGGGTAGACACATAACATGTGCCAAAAGGACACATGTGACACTTTTCCCTGTGGGTGAAAAAGAGGGTTCGTGAAAGATGCAATAAGATGACATGTGCAGCACATGTCACCTTTTTGCACAGTTCGTAGAGTGACACCCATGCACTCACTTTGTGTTTACTGACACTGACAATCGCTACAAATTAAAAGAAAACGCAGGGGACACAACTCACAAATTAACTTCGGAAACATATGTGGGGAGAGGTGAGAAAGAATTCTATATTTTGTATTGTAGCGGAAAATTGCTCATCATAGTTAATTGCCTGTATTATTTATATCGTTGATTCCAATTTCGTTTTATCTGGATTTGAATATATTTATAGCTTTTGTCATATGAAGCTCAGGCTAGGTTAAGGTAGTGGAAAGCATACAATCACGAAAATTTGCTTGGTGTAACAGAGGAAAAACCATGGAGAAACCTCACTCAGGATAGTTTACCGTTTGTATTGATTAGTATAAGTTCTGGTATTTCGTTAGAAAACCTGGCGGCAGTAATATTCCCCAGGGTGGGGGGTATCGTGGCGGTAATACTCCGGACACGTGGTGTCAGTGGAGTAATACTCCGGATATGTGGTGTCAGTGGAGTAATACTCCGGCCATGTGCCCTTTGAGGTGAGTTGGAATGATGTTTGTAGAAGGTCGTGACAAATTTGGCGGCAAAGAGAAGTCATAGCTCAGCTGATTGACCTTAGATGGAAATTCCTTTGGTGATTGCAAAAGAAGACGACGTATGTGTTGAGGTTACCTAACGCTGATGTTTGTACAATATCGTGGGTAAATTTTGGCGGGGAAAATAGTGATGACGTAACCAAGATGGAGTCTGGAAATCCCCATCACGTGAAAGAGGTCATTGACCTGCGTTGTTGACAGATATTGAACGCGACGTTGCTACATTATAGAATGTTAACTTGGACTTGACCCAAGCGATGGTGTACTATGTTGGCGTGGGGAGCAAGTCAGACACGATTTTTGACGTCAGACGGAGAGGCACTATAGTACTTGATGTTTGACGTCATGGCATGGGTACAAGCGAGGATTTGATTTGATTCGCTTCCCGCGGCCGACAATCCTGACTGGGATTTTCCTCAGTCCTAACAAGGAAATGCCAGAATGGTACCTAGCAAACAGGCCCTGCTCGATACCTTCCCAAATCATTTACCTCCCCTATCTTTGGCTGAGTTTTAGTTACCTAAAGATGGCCATCAGTTAAATTCAATTTTGAGAACGCAGATTTCGACTCTACTCCTCTCAAGTATTTTTACTGTTTTGTATCCTTTCTTTAAATTAAAAAAAAAAATAAACATCAGGTACAGCTCAGAGGCCATTTTATATCGAATAGATAACAACAACAATAATAATAACGAAGGGGAGGATTTTGGGAAGGTTTCGGCCAAGGTCTATTTGCTAGGTACCATCCATTTGCCTGGTAGGACTGAGGGAAACCCTGGGAAACCCCAGTCAGGATGGTCGGTGGTGGGAATTGAACCCACGACCTCCCGAATACGAGGTCAACACTCGACCAACAGAGCTAACTCGCTCGGTATTGTAATTCTTATATTGTATTCCTGCATCAAATATAATTTCTGGAGAAAAAATATTAAGGACCTTTCATACCGTGAAATTACACTACCGATAATTTTACAGGTTTTTTTTGTAATAATTTTACAATAGATAAAAGTAATCGAAAAGTAAAAAGTTAGCTGACTAGACAATATTATTTTGCTTGAGATACCGTTATCATGAGTCAATTAGCTGCTTTCTCTTTGCAGCCATGTATAGACGCGGCATATATTTGCGGGTCTGTCTATAAATAACTGCAAAGCGAAAGCACTTAAGTGAGTCATGATAACGGTATATCATGCAAAATAATATTGTCTAGTCAGCTAACTTTTCACTTTTCGATTATTTTTATATATTTTAAAGATATTACAGAAAAAACTGTAAAATTATCGATAGTGTAGTTTCACGGCATGAAAGGTCCTTAAAAATTTTCTTTTACGTTCTTTGGCATACATTTCATCTTTAGGAGCTTTTGATGAAGTCCTGCCATCCAACTCCATGAAGGCAAGATTTACTGGTAGGCAAGGGCTACTTTATTTACTACCGAAATCGCGTATCGGTATTTGCAACCATACCCATAAAAATTTGAACTATATGAGTATAATCTAGTTTTCAACCACGTTAACAGAGGTTCCGTTCTTGGTATTAACGAGCTCAAGAGAGAGAATTACAATCCATAACAATAACAAATTAATTACTCCATATTCAAACGAATTTCAAGAGGGTTTGTTTAAAAGCCCAAAACAAAATGTTTAGACATTGACAATACATTTGAAACTGGCACAACAGAGATAAAAAGTAGATTTTTTTTTTAGGAAATCATCCTACCATTTTTTAACTATCTGCGGAAAACATAAAAGATTAAGTGGTTAGCTGATAAACAGCAGAAATAGCAGGTTGAGCTCCGATCCGAGGCTATCCCAAAGTAATAAAATACGTAGTTGGTTCGTCCCACTATTGCAATGTGTTCTTTTTATTCGTAAAAAATGGGGGAGACAGAGGAGACGAAAGGAAATTGTCCCCTGGAAACAGTTATTATTCCCATCTCACTTTGACAAATACAGATATCCTTTTCGCCATCAGTTGCAAAGATGCAGTTTGGAACTCTTCGCGAATGCTGGGAGAGAGCAAGAACAGTTTGTCCCTGTATATCGACCTCCTTGCTTGTACCACAGTTCTGCTTGTACTCGGCAAATGTGGATATCAAAATGTTTATTGCAGATTATCTGAAAGAATAATTGAAGAACCTGAGTTGTTCACAATGATTTTAGAGGGCGCCCGATAAGGTGATCATAAATCAGTTGGGTACAATACTTCCCCCGCACTCTTGTAACTGGAGTTCAAGTTTTTTATAACTTCCGTTAGGATACGCAAGGACCAGTACTGTCAAAGACAATATACTCCACTGCTTCCACCCAAGAATTTCAGAGAAACCAACAACAAAGATGTCTTTTTCATCTACATCATCAAGAACGCACCCAAGCATCTGTTTCACAAACCCGATACGATTCTGATACAATGATCAGGAACGTTGATTTTAGAGAAAACTTCAAATAAATAAGAATGACTACTTTATATTCGCGTATAAATAAAAAAATGTTTTTCGATAAGTGCTTTACTACAACATATTCCAATTACTCCATAACATATAATTAGAAATATCATGTAGATGCTTTGACAAATATATATATAAACATCTGAACTGAGGGTGGTTTTCGTGTCAGGTGATGATGATCGGAGAAACTACATAGAAACTTTCCGAATTTCTGACATGAGAGTCTCTGAAGCATTAGACATATTTCTAAAGAAATCTACCTAACATGCAAAATAATCCTCCCTAAATTCCCCCTCCGCCTTAAATTCTATTGCTGTTGGTTTTCTTGATCTGATGATGTTTTCATTTGATTCAGCGTACCAAAAATCCTATAAACCTACACCTCACACGCCTATTTTACGCAACAATGGAATTCCAGTACTTCTCCCCTTTCCCTAACAAAACACCCTTCCCCCTAGAATTTTAATGCACTATTCGGTTTTGTGAACCTTATGTCTCAGGTAACTTATTACCAAAGTTTCATGAATGCAGGAATTTTTCCATTTTGGGATCTATTTTTTTATTATTTTACCTGTACTAAAAACGAGCTAAAATGAGCCAAATATCAAACTGGACCCGAAAAACAGTGACTCGACTCGAAAAAATTAGCTCTGGCTCGACTCGTGTCCATATCTAATTTTCTTCACATGCTAAGTCCATGGACTCTGCGTGACAACCGAAGCACAACTGAAGCAGCTGCCTTCAGCAAAACAAGAAGGAATGAACCAGAAAACGTTACCCATTATCGGTCTTACAAAGTTTCGAGTTTAACGAACTTAGAGGAAGACAGTAGTGTTAACGAAATTTCGTCTACTTCCATAACGCTGAACACTTCTAAGAAATGCTGGATTGTCTTAATGGACATGTCTGTGATTCCACTCTAGTTGAAGGCATCTGTAATTGCGTCTCTGTCGCTCACTTGCTTGTTAGTTACAACAATATCGAATATCGAGTACCCGTTGTTGCATAACCCTACGCAATTCATTGTAGATTGTTATGCTGAATGTAGTGTACTTACGATACCTCTTAAAACTGTTGATAGAGTTCAAAGTAAGTCGAAATTGGTCGAGCATTCCCTACCATAGTTCTCTCAAAGGTCGTCCAGACTCGTTGAATGCCTGTCTTCTGAGTTCACTCACTACTTACGTCTCTACTCGTCGTAAGAATAGCTTCATTTGGTTAGGAAAGAAGGGCTGCAGTCTACAAAGAAGGTCGGGTTGGGTCAGACATAGATCGGGTCACGGATCGGGTTTTGCCAGACTCGTTCGGGTCACGGGCCGGATTAGGTCAGACTCACTCTGGTAACGGGTCAGTTCAGGCTTAACTCAACAGACGCGTCTTGCTGAGAACACTACAGAACATTTCGTCAACGCCTACGATTATTCCATGAATGTTAGCGTATCTTAGATATTTTATTTAAAACATTGAAAGTGCGAAATTTAAGTTTATCGAACTTAATTTTTGTCTTACGTAAACTAAATGCTGGAGTTCCTGCGTAATTATATCCCAAGTATAGAAGTAATTCCAGAGGAGGAACGTTGATGGATATTTAGTAGAATGTAATTCCATTTATAATGAGGTTTTCGTTGTACTCTGTGTAAGAATCTTCGCATCAATGAGGTTGTAGGAAACAATCTGGATTATAAGCAGGTATCTTGTGTGATCCCTTATTACATATAGTTTCATTCTAGCCACCAATGAGTGAGTTCCACATAGTTCTCATGAGCCTGCCTGAACAAAAGCTATCTTGTTCCTAGCACATAACCCTCCCTTTCAACTTTGAGATTTTTTTATGAAAAGTTCCTTGTTTGTCTTATGTCTGGTAGCAACATTTGATTTTTTTTATCTGTTTTCTTTCTTCGCAATAATATTTTCAGATGTCATCCCTCTTTCATTGGCGTCATCAATGACCAGTGGCAGCCCACATGGTAATGGTAGTGAAAACTTGTCAAATATGATATACTGACTAGAACATGAAGAAAAATATTTTCACATATTTCTGAACTCCCCGGAACCAAACTTTTTCTTTTTCTTTTTTTTTCAAACAAGAAAACGAAAAAAAATTACAAAGCAACCGGTTGACTGACACTCCCCCCATACACATCTCTCTCTTCTTTCAATCTCTGTACTTCCTCCTTTTCCTCTTGGTTGTTCTTGTTTCTTCTTGTGACAGCTTGTGACGTTTGGCGGCAGGCTGAAAGCGAGAGTAAAGTCCTGCTGAGAAACACTGCGGGGTGCTGGTTCTGATACCATCAACTCCCAAAAAAACTTGTTTCCGACCTTGCTGACCTTTAAAAGCCTCTGTTACATCATCCATCCATCCTTTTTTGCAGAGATGACAAGGAAAGAAAATTGGAATACACAATATAAGATGACGATAAGATAAATTCTTATTCTATGCAGAATGATCGAGAAGTAATTTCCATTGTAACATTTTTTCTTAATATACGATGCTTTTTACGTAAACGTTACGTAGGGAATATCACAACTGCAAGATAACAAGAAATGAAAGGTTCGTGAGTAAGCTCGAGTGAATCTACCAAAGTTGAGACAAGTGTAGTTCCGGTTGAACTACAACATGGACGAGAGTCTCTCGATCTGAATTTGTGAACTGTACATAATCGAGCCTGACCTACCCTACCCTAACCCATGGCTACTAATCTAACCTAATTTCTACGAAAAGAGAATGCAAGAAAATATATATTAATACATAATAAAAAAATACTGAAATAAATAATTACTATTTATCGAAAGAAAAAAAACTTTCACCTGCCGGAATTCGAACCCGGGTTATCTACTCAAGCCAATGCTCCATCCACTGAACCACGGTAGGAGCTTGCAAACAGTAATTTGGAAGCTTTGTTTATACAGCACGTATTATGTAACAAGCCAGTTAACGTAACAAGCAATATGACTGTCTCGTTGTAAATTCCAAGTGCGAAACTCTCTCTACAAAATGGACCTGTTAAAGTCCTACGGCAGCTCACTTCTATTGGCATGGTAACCCGAATCCTCCTTATTTAGAAAGAATGGTACACGCATACACTTACGTAGCGCCATAGAATTATGTGAAAACGTTTATTAACACTCAACATGATATTTCTATAGATTATGGACTAGTACAAAGTACCAGTAGCCCATCTTTTAGGGGTGCATTCAGTGACTGAAAGTATCATGGTAAGCGACGCATTTGTTACGTGTAGATAAAAATAAAATTTGCACGAATCACTGAATAACATACTTCCCACCCTCGATGTTGAGTTTTTTTTAACAAAGTCCTGAAGAATTTTCTCTCTGCTTTTAGTACGTACTTAAACTGTCAGTGTGTTTACATCTCAGTTTGTACAGATTTCTGGCGGTCGGTCGTCATGACAATTGAGAACCTTGTTTATAATATATTCTCATAAACTCCGCCTTATTTATTTTCCCGTTGAACTTTTCTCAATGTAAAGTGACCGAATATCGGATACTGCCATTTCTCAGTAAGTACGCACTGCACTCTGAAGAGAAAGACAGTAACTGCTGCCGAACCGCACGTCACGTGTTTTAGTTGAGTTTTGGCGTGCAATTGAAGAATAGGTCGATAGACGAGTGCATTGTTTTCATTTTTGTGCTTCTGAGTTTACGCTGATGTGAAGTCGATGTTGATAAGGATTTTAAGGTAAGTAAAAATCCTGACATATTGTACGTGCAGATAGGTCACCTAAGTTGTAGATTATAATGAATTAACCCAAATAGTACATTGACGTCGGTCGATATAGGCATATTGGAATTTACGATGTCGATCAACATTGTTCCACGACATCAGCTGATATTGGATTGCCAATATCGGTCAACGATATTGATCGACATCGTTCAACATCGATCACTGACGTTGCTCAATATCGGTTACCGAGATCGCTCAATATCGGTCACTGGCAAGGTAAACATAATGTAACGTTGCTATCTTACTTTAAAAAAGGAATCCCCCTGTTTATATACAACAACCAACATAGAGAAACCAACAAGAAATAATAAAACATGTTAGAAACTGTAAAACAAATTTACAACTTATGTAAAGAATACTATTTGTCTGTAGTTAAAGTTATGTGACTTCGCTGTGCTAATGGATTGCAAAATTTGTAGTTCACGGTAGTTGAAATCAGTTCACGGCTCTTCTGCTTTTTTTTTTTCATCTTTTGTGAAAAAGTTTAAAGTACAATGGCCATGATTACAATGGAAAAGTTCCAATATAAGAAAATAAGGTAAAACAAATGTAACTAAACCTAACTTTAACTTATGGTCCCAGAGACAAATTTGATACGTTGTGTAACGTGAGTCACCTGGGCACATTAACTTTGTGCTGGGGTAGATGGTGGCCAGTGGAAAACACATTGTATTTCTAAGCATTGATAATGAGTAATTGCTAATCGTTCGTTCATGAATTCCATTTTCTTATTTCACAGCATTTCTTGTAGTCTCATTATAGCTACAGTCACTTATAATTAACTATAGACTAATTGTTAATCATTTGTTATCGTTCTACGTTACCAACATATTTTGTATTTTCCAGTTTTTATTCTAATCATGTCCAACATAACGTTACTTAACTTCACGCACAAAAATCTACCTCTCATTGTCTCATATTCGTTTCCATTTCATATATTCCCTGTACCGTCCGATTATAGGAACAGACATGTCCGATATTAGGATACCAGTCTCTCAAGTTTCAATTTTACCTGTTTTTGAGTTTTCTTAATCTCTTTTGAGAAAGAGACTCAATCTTTAATATTATTATTATTATAAAAAGAGCTGTAGAAATCAGATGAGAAAACTCCAGTTTCTCTGAGCTTGCAAGGTAAAGGTATTCCCTGCCCGATGAGCACGCGCAATGAAAGGCGCACGGGAGATGTGGAGGAATTCTCGAGCTACGGTAGGAATTGAGGTGGTGGTCAGTCCCACGCTCGGCCGCCTTTACCTGCCAAGGTGCACAAGGTTAGCGAGAAATCTTTTGTACTCAGTTTGATAGGAAGCTGAGTACATCTCAGAGCACCAGGCATGAAAGCATTGAAGAAAAGTCTCCAGCGTCCTGGCCGATATTTGGGTCTAAAGTATAACAAATAAATGTTCTGCAGAAACAAAAGTAGAAAATTTTTGAAATCAAGGTCCCCAGATAGTCCCACCCTGAGGAGTGACCGCTCTCCAGCTTCTACTAGCGATCTCCGCATGCAACTAAAGCTTCTGTCACGGGTGTGGATGCTACGGTTTATATCTATACATTTACCGTGTATCGGTTATGTGTATAAGAGATGAAAGAAGGTGAAACAAGAAGACAGGAAAGCGCGAAAAGAGTTTTCATAAAGAGGCGAAAAAACAGAATATGCTATGAAGCATATTTATGAAAAAAAAACCTTAATCGGTTCTAACTACTATAGATTTACCTGGTAAACCACGCATGCATGAAGTTTAGAAAAACTCAGGTAAAAGTCTGTATTAACTTTAACTATATCTGTTTCGCATCCAATTATACAAGTGTTGTCATTTACATACGTATCACTCTCTCACACACACATACAGCGTAGCGCGCATGTTCAAGTGCGGCGAAGCTGCTCATCACTGTTGGTCTATCAAACAAAACATAGCTAGTTTTACCTACTCGCATTCATGCTCTGCTCATCTTGCAGTCATTCATACTACACACCCTCCCGCACACATTTTTTTTTATTACTTTTTTCTATGCAAGGAAGACTATTTATTTCCATCTGCTTCCTTGCATGAAAAGGTGATTCCACATTTTTAAAGTACACTTTTGTAGCTACACAACGATTTTTGATTCAGCTCCCCATTCGTAGTCAGGCACTTCTCAGAGCTAGTATCAAAGAAAATAACTGCGATAGAATACCAATCATTTTTGTATGGAAATAGCTCTAGAAAACAATCAGAAATATCAACAAAAATTATTAAGAAAGAGTCTCCATTATGTTTGTATAGAAGTAGCTAGTTCTAGGAAGCATGTTAATATATTTTAATATTGCAGTTTCTGAAAGTAGGTCTATGTTTAAACAAAAAGAATTGAGAGAGTCCCAATATTTTTTGTACTCAAATTGTTTACACAGTAGCTGGAGATTTCTAACTTTCTGTTTCGTTTCTTCAGTTATCCTAAACAAAATGAGTTTCACTACTGTTGCGATCAACCGTTACAATTGTTTCTCTCAGAAATCGAAAACCACATAAAAGTTTTTCTTTCTTATCCTGATGTCACAAACTAATCATTAAATTTAAGATCAGCAAACGCATTAGCACCTTAACTGAATAAAATTAACTAATAACATTAAATGTCTGATTTTCCAGTCAAATAATATTAGATTTAGCAAAATGGAGGATTTGTACGTTATCAATGTGAACAATTTAAAATCAACCAAAAGACGTTTACACTAAGAAAACTGAACTTCCATGGTTTAACGACAAAGATTACAACAGTTGAATTAGCAGTTTAGGTGGTACGTAGATCCGAGTGAAATTGAGCAGAGATTTCCTACTAAACTCATTGCTGCCTGAGTTTTGACAGGCATGTCTATTCTTTTACCCGTAGAAGTGATCGCCAAGAGACTTCATCCCTCACTCTTCCAACAGGTTTCATCCAGAGATGCGTGTCCAGTACATAAAACAAAAAGAAAAGCAATGCCAATTATAAACAATCATTATTTTATTGTACGTACAAGAAAGGGGACAAAGAACGCGTCGAAAACTACAGATCAATTAGTTTACTGTCAGTTTTATACAAAATGTTCACAAAAGTTATTTTGAATCGTATTCAACGAGACTTAGATTTTAACCAGAAAAGAGAACAAGCCGGAGTTTGTCGTGGACTTAGTACAATGAACCTTATATAAGAATTGAATGAAGTTATGGAAAGGACTAATGAATATGAACTTCCACTATGTACGGGATTCATAGATTTTGAAAAGGCTTTCGATTCGGTCTCCTTGTCAGCAGTATTTAAATCACTTGTGAACATCAAGGCATCGAAAGTGCATACATCAAGTTACTCTAAAACATCTACTCGACTGCTACATCTGTCATTAGACTACATCAAGAAAGTGAAATTTAAAGTTGGGAAAAAGTTAAGGCAAGGAGATTCATTTTCTTCAAAACTGTTTTCAGCTGTCGTGGAGGGTATGTTCCAAAATTTAAACTGGGATGAAGTTGGAATAAAGATCAATGGCGAATATCTTCATCACCTACTGTTCGCTGATGATATAGTCCTGTTTGCTTCAAAT
>JAGDQP010067555.1:0-11133 GCA_022664845.1 Lepisma saccharinum
GTATAAGAGTACTATTGATAACGCTAATAAATACGTTACAATAGTACTCTTATACTATGTGTCATTCAGTAAATGAACATACGTTTTATATCCAAGAGAATAAAATACAACGTACGTATTTTTCTGCTGTCTACATAATTTTCAGTTCTTCCTTTTGTTGTTTCGCTGTATTGGTCCCTTCTTTGAACTTTGACCCTTTATAGCTCCATAAGTTGGCAACACTGATATCTCATGTGCATATCATTGGCTTCCACTACGAATGCAATCTGTTTCCGCAGGAAAAGCAAACCTAGTGTCATTTGAAAAACTAAAACTTTGTAATGGCCTGGCAACACTGACTTCGTCCTATGACACAGGTATTTTTTGTTAGCTGAACACATTTCCTTCTTTTTTGGATCATTTTCGTGTTACGGGTGCCAAGTTTGTATATAGGATCTAAAATCCACCAGAAAATCATGAAGTCCCCGAGTACAAAAATCGAAATTTCAATAATTGCGAAGGTTAGGGGCTCAGGCCGCACAAACGGTAAAAAGGATATTAATGTTCAGGAACTTCTCGAATACTAGTAAAAAAATTAAAGTTTTTTTTTTTTTTAAAAGAAAATGTCATGCAAACATGACGACTTAATGAATTTTTCAGCTTTTCATGATGCTGTAACTTGAGACGTAATGATCAGAAACGCAAATGCTTTATAGTTTTAACAGACCTAATAGAGGTGATTGTGATGGTGGAAGCAAATGGTCATATGACCCATGGGTACCGAAAAAAAAAATATCCCAAGTTAGAAAAAAAATCTCAAAAGTTGGCAACATTGCGAGTTAATTGCGCGATCCTATTGGAGCAATAGGGGAATTTTTACCCTCCACTGAAGCACACTACTTTGTTTTCTTCCTACCATTCCGCTTATGTTACTAAATACATTAGTTTCTCCATAATAAACTTTTAAACTTGACCTAATTTTTGCTTTTTCGAACTACTCGTTCTGAGGCCGGCTATTTTGAAAGGCTATAAATTGAAGGAAAATTTTTTTTGGGTAAAAAGAAAAAAATCGGGTCTAATAATTTTGAACGTAGATCTCATATAGAAAATATGAATGAAATCTGAGACAGTAGTGTGGACTCCCCTGGACGATTTGAAATGGAATCAGTCCATACAATAACTACAGGGGCTGGAGACGTATGCATCTTGACGATTAGTACAGGGTGTAGCCCTTTACCACGTCTACGGACAGGTTCGCGTTAATCTGACAGCCCCAGACAGAAACACGACCCGTTACAGAACACCACTGAATGTTTTTGAATTGTCTAATACCAGGAAAGTCTGTGATGTGGTGTATAAGTACACAACAGTGTTCGATTTGTTATAAATTTCGTGGTGGGGGGGGGATGTTTCTAAAACTAGTGATTTCTGGTAAGTATCAACATACTACCTGTTTGGGTAAGAATACAAAGATTTTATCCCTGATTGGGATGATATTCGGAATCAACATACGGGGATAAAATCCCCGCCCCCGGCAAATTGAACACTGGTACAGACTACATGGAGACATGTTATCACAGTACAGTTCCGCAGCCGGTTCCGCAGGGTCGGTGCCGACAATTTTCCTGTAAATGCTGCCCGAATGTTTGTAGCCATAATGCGTGTATTTCCTGCCACCCTCGCACGATCCGACGATTGTCCATTGATATCCGTCTTGTCTTGCAACACTTGTTTAGTGATTCCATCTCTACACTAATCGTTGCACAGTTTTTGCACTACAGCCAACTGTTTCCGAAATCTGCCAGTACAGTGCACCCTGTCATTCATGCCAATTATGCCGTCCCTCTGGAAGTTCAGCAATTGGTGATAGATAACCTGCTTGAAAATGTAGTTTGAGTACCCTGTCTTTGTACAGCGAACTATAACGAGAAAGGAACATAGTAAACACACAATAGAGTGCATATAATGACATCTAAAGCATATCATTCATAACATTACAAACGGATGTATACCTGAAAATGTGGCTATATGCCTGTAAGTTTTCTATTATTTTATCTCACAGTCATAACAGTAATGTATACCTGATTTAGTACGATTCATTTGTATTAAATCATCGATGTTCATGGTGTAATACTTCCACGTCCGCCAGTGTACACTCATGAAAGAATCTATTCCTGAGAAATTCTGTATGAAACTTACAGGTGTGTTCCAGACAAGTTAATATACCTAAGCCCATCACATGTTTGACCCATAAATGTAAATTAATATTTAATAAGTTCCCAGAATATATCCTTTCGCGAGTGTTCACTGAAACTTGCTCATAACGGAATTTCAAGGGGCCGACACATTTTTCTGGTGGTCAAGCTTCTGCTTTATGCAGGTTCCGTTTTGGACAAGTTTTGGTATAGATAAAAAATGTTACAAGAACGTAACGAACGTATTCAGGAGTAAGAATTTTTGTTAGCGGGATCTTTTCGAACTTTATGTGGCTAAATAGCGGCAGCTAAGTATCAATTAAATAATACTCAATGAAGATTTTTAGTAGTGCTTGTTGTATATTTAAGATTGTTAGGAAGGTCACATCGTATTTTGTCAGATTGCTGTCAGATGCCTCGTGTTGGTATTTTGCAGATAATTTATAAGTGGTTGTATTTCATACATAGATATGGGTTCTCGGGAACAAAGGATATTCATTACGAAAAATGGCTTTGAAAAATGTTCTATGCTGAGAAAATCTAGAGGTTGTTACTGTGCTTTAGTCATATTGCATTCATGTTCATAAAACATTTATTTCTTCTAGAAAGAGATATTATCGCATGGAGAACGAATGTATTATCAAAAATACTTAACTTGTCATATTAATAATTGTAGTTGTCCTTAGTCTCTTCCAAGGAAGCACTTTTCGTCCTCGATGTCGTGAAGGTTCCTTTAACACGAACACCAACGTATTATGTAAAATGTAAAAATGTGTTGTTTTTTACTATGTGTATGTGTAATTTCGAAATGTAGATTACACATACACGTAGAAAAAAAGTAATACGTTGGTGTTGGTGCTGAAGAAGCCTAGGTTAAAACTGCCTACGCAGAGGTGACTGTTTGCAGTTAGAGAAAGGATTTATACAATTAATGCCACAAAATATGCACTTTTCTCCTTTAAATAATAATAATAAAATATCGTGTGTATTGCATAGCAATATATGTTTCGAGTAGCTGTTGCTTTCGTAGTTAACAAAAATAGGTTGAAGACGTGTTTCTCGTAAGTTAGTGGAATAGGAGAGTACCTGACTTACAGTTTTGACACTGTTCCTGAAAATATTTCTGCACGATATAATATAAACTCACTGTGGACCAAATTTTCTTTTCCAAGAGCACTAGAAAAGAGCATCTGAAAAAATTAGGGAATTCGTTCTGTCCAAATGAATGGGAACCCTGTAAGTACAGAGCACAGTGTGCTCTTCTCTATTTGGGGCGCTGAAATGTTCGCTCAAGAATGTTCACTCAGAACTGTTCAAAAGGAATTCTTGCATCATGATAATGCTTGTGGACATTGAACAAACGAATGTATCAAATATGTGGAGTGTTCAGAACAAAAATTGCGTGAGGATCTTCCATATAAATCTTACCTTGCGCCCTGTGAATTTGTCTTATTCTCCTGAAGAGTTTTTTACTTGAAAATACCTAAAATAAAGGTTTTGCCTAGCTCCCAGCATAAACATGGAGAGCCTGATTTGATCAATGGTTTCGTACTATGAGAAAGTGCATTGGGTACGGTGATGGGTACTTGGGAAAAAAATATAAATTAATAAAATCGTGTGTGGAAACATTGCCCTTTTTACATCTGATTCAGTACATTAACATTTGTACGTAAACTCATTGTAATATAGTTTTTTTTTTCCTAAGTCAATTCTGACGAATCCGCAAGTATGGAGTCTTCAGATGTCTGCTTTATTAGCAAGAAGTAAAATGGAAGCGTGCCATTCTCGAACAGTTGAACGAGCAATGATGCAAACACAGGTAATAATTTATTATTTCTTAAAAGTGGCTTTGTTGATTTTTGTGTTACTGAATATGATTTGATTTGGGTTGGTGTTTTGTGTGAAGAAATCTTACTATATTAAATTGAATATGGAGTCATATTTTGTATGTTTTTTAGGGTTAAATTCGTCTTAAATGTGCCTTGTCTCGAGGCTCGTTTTGTGTTCTATTTCTTCTTTCCCCAGTAAAGCTCTTAATCGTCTTATTTTACTTCTATTTCACTTGTAACAGTTGATTCATTCTTCCAATACACTTGATTACCTATTTATGTTGTAATACAAGGTTTTATAAGATGGAAGACTTCTTTGTCACGAAAACAGATCAAGTATTTTTATCTGAATACTGTTGGTTCTTTCTGAACACAAAATCGTTGACTGATTTTGATCACACTTTGCGTGCAGATGGGAGTGTAATCTCTGAACGAAGTATATTCGAATTATCGGACGTGCATGAAAAACAACAAATTTAGATTTTGTAAAAGTAAACTTTCTTCTAAACCACTATGTATCAGACTTTAACTAAAGAGAATGTACGCTTTAAGTTTTAAATATGATGCATAGCTAGTGGCAAACTTAACATACATACTTCTTAGTGTACGATAATTCAGGACATGGATTGACTAACGACTTAAAAAATAAAAGGACAATGTAAATCATCCTAACTGTCCTCTCATCTAACATCACTTTAGAAGACAACGCCCTCACTACTTCCGTTCACATAAAACCTACCAATCATACGCAGTATTTACACTACTCAAGTTCCCATTCTTACCACACCAAGAAATCAATTCCTTTCTCTCTTGCACTCAGAGGACACCTGAATTCCACCACCTCTGCTACTGAAACTTAAACCAACGCCTCCAGGAAGCTCTATCTAGTCAACCGAGGCTACCCATCAAACCTTGTAACCAAACAGATTCGCCGTGCATCCTCACACATTCAACCCACTCAAACCTCCAACACTAATCCCAACCCACAGGATCTAATCACCCAATTTCATCCTAACTAACCTAGATCAAACAAATCGTACACTCTCATTTCCACATCCTCCAATCTGACCCAGATACAAGATCTGTATTCACCACCAAACCGAGATTAGGTTTTCAGCATCCCTCTAATCTTAGAAACATCTTGATCCGTACGAATCCTTCCTCGCCACCACCCCAAACTGGCGCCCATGTATGCAAGAGACCTAGATGTAGGACCTTACTTACTTACTTGATTTCTTTGTCTTGTAGATCATATTGTATACAAATGTGTACAGTTATGATATAAGAACCAACTGATATTTACAGAACTCGCAAAATAATATATAATAATTTCTAAGCTCCATATACGGTAGAACAGCAATCGTAGAAAGAACAAATAAAAGTACACATCTAATTATATATAGTATTGTAAAATACGTAACCCCTCATTTACACGTTACTTACTGATATCACTTTCCAATTATTCATTAACTGAGTAGAAAGAGTATTTTGTGAGCATTCTTTTTACAGCGTTTTTAAACACTTCGATTTTGGATACATTTCTTATCTCTAAGGGAAGCTTATTGTATAGCCTTATGGCTAGATTGACGAGGCTATTTTTTGAAATATGTAGCCTATATTGATTAATAAATCTGTTCATAGACGTCTGTGTACTTGATTAGAACAGTAATATTTTGAAAAACATATATTACGCTTTCATGTATTAATAATGAAGGTAACGTCAAAAATTTCTAACTGTTTATAAACCTCCATACATAAATGCCTTTTTGGTAATTGTGTCATTATTCGCAGAGCTCTTTTTTGAATTTTGAAAACATCTGTACTTCTGCTTTTGTTACCCCATGCCATAATTCCATACCGTAGGAGAGACTTAAAGTTTACTACATTTGTTAGTCGAACAGTTTCAAAGCTTACCGATTGTGTCAGAAATTTTAATGCAAAGCACGTTTCATTTAATTTAATTTTCAGAGTATCAATATGTTTACCGAAATTTAATGAATTGTCAATATGCAAACCAAGAAATTTTACAGAACGTACAGTATTTCTATCAGTGTCATTAAGTATAGGATATAATACTTTTGTATCCACATTGCTTCTAGTTGAGAAACCAATACCGTTAGGTTTTGCTACATTCAATATTAAGTTATTTTCATGTAGCCATTTTTCTAAGTTTTTCATTTGAGTATCACACTTTACTTTTAGCAAGTTGGGATTCTGAACTGATCAATAAATTAGTGTCATCAGCATATAAAATGAATTTTGATTCGTGATTACATATCAATAGATCATTTATATAGAGCAGGAAAAGAAAAAGCCAAGTATACTTCCCTGCGGGATTCCAAACTTAATATATTGAGGCGACGATCGATGTTTGACTAAGTAACCCTCTGGTGTCAAATATTCAACCTAAACTATTTGTCTTGTGTTTGAGAGGTAAGATACCATCAACTTTAAAGGAATCCCCCTAATTCCATATGCTTCTTATTTTGCCAACATTATATTATGTTCGACCATGTCAGAATTCTTAGTCAAATTACAGAAAATGCCTAATATGAGTTCTTTTTGGTCAAGTGACTTTGTTAAATATTCCAGAAGGTCAATAATAGCTGTATTTGTACTTCTCTTGTTTCGAAACTTGTTTGTGAAAAAGAGGAATAAGAGCGATGTGGGGTGATAATTTGGAATGTCCTTAGGATCTTCCTGTTCAAAAACAGGTTTTACTATAGCTAATTTTAATCTGTTCTGAAAAACACCCGTAGAAAGAGATATATTTATAATATGAACAAGTGGTTCACATAGAGACTCGTAACATTTTTTAATAAGAAAGTCGGGCATTTCATCAGGTCCACACGATTTTTTATTTTCAAAATATTTTTAGAATCCCGTATTTCTCTAGGTACCATATAAATAGTTTTGTCTGTTTTTGGCATGCAAATGTACTTTTGTTTGACTTCCTATTTGATCTTAATTGTTTAGTCACGTTTATGAAGAAATTATTAAGTAAATTACTAACTTTTAGGGAGTTGCTAATACGTTCCTCACTACTACTATTTAGTTCCGTATTTACATGGGATTTCCTTGTGGCATTTGTTTCTTGCTTTATTATATTCTACATCGTTCTTACTTTATTAACAACATTCTTCAAAATATTATCATTATGCATGATGTTTGCGTGTTTTATTACTTTCTTACATAACTGTTTGTATTTTTTGAAAAGAAAAAGAAAATAAACTTGAATTTTCTTTACTTTCAACATTTTAAATAAGTAAAAAATAAATAAATAATTTTTTACTTATTTATTTATATTTATAACATTTATTTATTTGATTTATTTGTTATTTTAGTTTATTTCTTATTTACTTATGTACTCCGTACTTTTAATTTGTGAGAAGGTAACGAACTTTATAAACATATTTATTGAATTTTTAAGCTCTTTTGTTTAAGCCAGAAGTGTAGTGAGGGACTTGTTTTCGTGAAAATATATTTTTAAGAAGGTGTTTCCGGCAGTTGTCAGTTACAAGTTGTTTGTGATCTTGTGGCTCATCAAATTTGACAGGTGAAAGGCAGGTACGCTCGCCCGGGGGAGGGCAGCGCTAGGGGAAGAAAAGTAGTGAACTTTTAATTAGTAGTGACCCCTGATTGGTGGAAAGAAAGGACGATCTCCTTTCTTTATTGATTAAGTAATTTTTCTAATTTCAGTTGTAGAGTGTAGTCTGAGGAAGGAGATTGTATACTTCCGAAACGGTTACATTTGAAGTTACTTTTATTATTAAAGAATTCAGTCTTGTCAGAAAGCTGTGTTTTTTCTTTCACAATATTTAAGAGATTTAGATGCAGCAGTAATTCTTGTGGTTGAATGTATATTCACCTTGAGTTGATAAGTATCTAATATCTATCTACTCCATTTTCATCACTTCTCCCACAGTCGGTATCAATACTGCTAGTGGCCGTACACCTAAATCCCAAGGTTTCATGCCACACTTATAATGTAATATACATCCTAACCTGTAAATTCTTTAATACCTTTTATGTGGGGGAAATAGGTGACCTCTCAACATTCGTGTTAATAAACGTCGCCACTTTTGCACTATTTGTTCCAAGCTCTCGAAATCTACACGCTATACAGCAGTGTATAGCGAGGACGCATCTTCAAGCTTGATGCGTCCTCCGCTACGGGGTCCCATTATCGGCTTAGTCTTTCATTCAATCTGCACGCGTCCGGCATGTCTTCTCCCGCCAGGACGAAGAACTTTCAACGCCCAGTTGAGATTATTTTATACATTATTCTGTTATGTTTGTTGCAAACGTACTTGATGTGATCTTGAAAGCTTGGTTTTTCATCAAGCATAATTCCTAGATACTTGATTGTGGCTTTTCTTCTCATGTTACGATCGTTGATTTTTAGAATCGGGTTCCTTTTAAGATTACCCTTAAGAAACATGAACGCTGTTTTTTCAATAGAAAGATTTAGCTTTGAGTTTTTACACCATTGATACAACGCTCCCAGTACTGCTTTGAACTTCGCTTCTAATTCATGTTTGAATTTCGTGTTATCATCAATAATATGTCATCTGCATACGCCACAATGCCGTGTGTCTCCTGCATTTCTTCTAGTTTGTATAAGCACGGTTCTAAGGCTACATCCTAAAAGATCTGTCCACGGATTGAACCTTGTGGACAACCCTTGGTAATGTTTTTACTGACACGTTCCGTTGGGTAAGTAATTCGGACACTTCTGTTTCTGCATTAGTCCAAAAGAGTAATACAAATCATCGGGGCATCCGATCTCTCTAAGCCTAGCGAAAAGCGATGGCCACCAGAGATTGTCGAAGCACCCGAGATGTCAACAAAGATCCCTATAACATACTGTGTCCGTAGTTTATACGAGCTGAATAGCTTGATTTATCGCATCTTCTGCGGATCGGTTACGCCTAAACCCATATTGATTATGATATAGTTCAACTCGTTCTCGATCAGGGTGTCTACCACACGAAAAAGTAACGAAAGTCTCCAAAAAGTCCCGAATTGGGAAATTGGTCACGAAAGTCCCCCAAAAAATCCCGAAATTAAGGTGCTGGTCACTGAAAAATATTTCTGAATGGTGCTGACCTATTTATTTTCGAAATTTTGCTAATGAATGTGAGTGTTGTTCTACCCAGTGCTTTTAACCCAATAGACCAAAAATGGCGGACATATCATGTGTATTTCATTTATGTGCTGGACATTGAATGGTCTAATTTCATTGTAATATCTTTGCATAAATTACTGCTGTGTATTAGTAAAACACTTAATCAGTTTTCGGGATTGGCCAAAGTGCTTTCATTGTTAGAACTTAAGGAATTAAATTCGAGACAAGACAATAAGACTGTCGTGTAGCGTGGGGCTTTGCCGGCAATGTCCTGCTTACCACCGCTATTAAAACGTAAAGAAATATTTCCGTATTGACGTCTGTGTGTGTGTGTGTGTGTATCCGTTAGTCAGGACCTAATAATTTTTTGGTTGTGATCAACCAGAAAGAGCAAAAGCAGCCAGTGTTTTTTTTTTATTCATACAAGGGCATCGTCCTGATCATTTGTAGACCCCTGGTTCTCCATACGACCAGAGGTTTCTTTGCAGCAGGTCACAAAAGGTCAAAATATCACCCGGTATACTACGATGTAGCTTTCACGTTGAGAAATGGCCCATATCTAAAAAACGTACATTCCTACAAGAAATTTTGATGTCACAAATTGTAGAGCATGAAATTTTATTTCCAGTTAAGCATGTTTCATAAAAACAAATAACTGTGTAATAACTAATATAAGGTTAAATAATATCTTATTGTTTTTATCTTAATTGTATTTGTTTACTGCAAGTAAAGAGAAGGTTTGTGGAATTTACATCTATCTTCATTCAGCAAAATGTTTCCTTGGATGGCAGTTTATGATCATATCAACTATCTGAAATGGGGAGCTGTATATGTTGCAGATATGGAGAATCTTAAAGTAACAGAACCTGATTTGTAGAAAGAATTTGATCATGGCAATTTCGTTGTGAAAGAAACGGGTGAAAGCTTTAACTTGGTATCGCCTGATATGTCACTAGAGCACGTGAACAAGATGGGGAAAATTGCTGGTGGTCTCATAGATATCACAAGAACGGAGAGTGCTCGTGACCGATTGTGTCTTACAATCAGAAGGCTCATATTCCACAAATGCAAAAGCGTTATTAGACCCAAAGCAGCAGGTCATAAAAAATCAAATTTCAACCGGTGTACTACGATTTCGCTCCCATGTTGAGAAATGGGTTATATCTCAAAAACGGAAATTCCTACAAGAAATTTTCATCTGTCACAAATTGTAGAGCATGAAATTTTATTTCCAGGGAAACATGTTTCACATGAACAAGAAACTGTCATACATAATATACGCACAGCGTGGATGTAAATTGTTAGGAAAACAACTGAAAACGACTAACCCATTTTTGCGCGGCAGCGTACTAATGAAGAAAAAGTAGAAGATGGGAACTAAAACGCAGCCATTGCGAGTTTGTTATCTTAATGCAGATACATCAAGGAGTAGCATGAAGGTTGAAAAAGGTAAGAGGTGCATCGATTATTGCGAGAAATATGGGGTATATATGTACACTCAGTCAATTATTATCTAAGCATACTCTTTAGCAGCTCTTAGAAAGTTTAAGTCCAGAAATTCAGCTATGTGGCAACCTTGCAACGACATGAGTGACCACTGCGCGGGTTTTAATACAGTGAGTGTATTAGTGCAGTTTTAGAGTACTGATCTTTGTGAAGAAAATAAGGTTTTTATATCTAGTCGTGATGTAGTGAAAAATATGTGAATAAAAGTAACAGAACAATTCTTTTTTTTATTATTAGCCATAAAATGAATTACAATACAGCGATGTTGCTATGTCTGTAATCATTAGTGATGAAGTTTCACTTATTCGCACTTGGGACGTTAAATACTGTTTTTGAAACTTTTAACAAATTATACAACATGTTTTTCATATGTATAAAATCTAACAAAATGGTACTCAAGAGAAGATTAGCTCATAGATGCACGAAACACTGTAACTGAAACAAAAATCAGTTTTATATAACTTTTACTTTGCTTTTATTTCAGTAAGAGTTAAGC
>JAGDQP010067556.1:0-11133 GCA_022664845.1 Lepisma saccharinum
ATGCGGAATTTTTTCTGACGGCGTGCTGTCTCCGGAAAGGGCTATTTATTCTGTGGCGCATCAGACACTGCGCATGGTTGACGCAGAATAGTTTAATGCAGCAGTACAGCGGTTGTTCTGTGGCATAATGGACATGATGAAGTGCTAGTCACGAAATGAGGTTCAAACGTTAAATTTTGTCAAAACTAAGGCATTCTGCGGTAGAAACTCTACACATGTTACGCCAGGTGTATGGAGATGAAGCTCTGAGTCTTGCAACTGTCATCAGCTGCGTGGTAGATGTTTCCGGTCGGAGGAGAATGTTATCACCGCAGCGAAAAAGGCCCTAGGTCGGTTCCAATGCATGAATTCCAGGAGTCATTCCAGCAGTTTTATCGGCCCTGGGAGCACTTCATTGTGGTTCAGCGACACTGCTTTGAAAATGGATGTGCATACCAGGAATGTAGTACCAGGCATAGTCTAAAAACACGCACAGTCTTAGAACTTACTGAATTTAGTGGTACACACAAGTGAACCGTTTGCCTTACGCCAACAGTACGCTGTTTTTCATAAACTTATCTATCAGAAACTTCGTTTACAGTGATCCAGAGAACATTTGGGCTAAACAGAAAAACAGCGGGGAAGGTACACTTTACTTATGACAGTAGTTTTAGTCCATCCTGTGATTCCAGACGTCAGTTAATCTGGCTTGTGATAGGAATATTGCATCACGCGGAAAACATCACCGAAAGTGGCAGATATAGCAACCGGATGTTCTTGTTTGGAAAGGCATTATGACTTATACATCTTCAGACATTAGAAAGAGGCACTGTAATCAGTGAACGCTATTGTAATAAACTAATTCGACCCAATACCCATCTGTTCCGAGGTCGTATTGATCCAGAGTTCTGGTTTATGGATGATAGTTCCACACCCCATCGTCCAGTGGCTGTTACGGAGCTGTTGTGATTCTTCATACAAAGACAAAGACAAAGACAAAGTGTCTTTGGGCTACAAGGACAAAGAAATACGTGCTTTTGTTTGTCCTTGTAGCCCAAGAATTGATTTGCACCATCGATTACAATTCAGAGAATGACTGACCTGTACAATTCACAAATCTAACTCTAATATGACACTGTAGGACGCTCTATAGAGACTTGAAATTCCCCCCCCCCCAAAAAAAAACAGCGTTGGTAGAACATGGACGTTGTTGTCACCAGACCTCATCGACAATCTAATGTAAAATGTGAACAGACGATGACATCATACACCGACGTTAAGGGCGTTCATATCCTCTAGTGAGGACCTACACTTTTAGAAAGGTCGTTGGCAATGATGCCTCTAATATCATAGGATTCAGAGTTATGTACTCTTATTGTATCCTTTTGTAACCTCACTTGTTACTGCCATCGCTTCAGGATCTTATGGTATGAAGTTCACAAATTTCAGTTGTTCCTTCGCGACCCTAGGAGTGAAAACCTGTTTCGTTCTTAAGTTTTGTACAACAGTGTACTATTTCCGCTCTATATAACTATTTAGTGTAGTAATCTATATAACCTACAGATTTTTAAATAGAATAAATAATTCCACACTTTACTATAATTTATATAAGGTGCTCAAATAAATTAATTCTTGGTGATTAAGTATACATTACACTTATAGAGATACTCTTTTTTATCTGTCTCTGTTCGCCTTTGTTAATAGTTTTAATTTTCTATTCGTTATACCTACGAGTGCTGTTCCTTTCGCAACACGCCTAATAAATCCAATCGTAAAGTAATACTTTAACAGTTTTATATACTACAGACATATTAATTTTGCTAAGCAGAATTCAATGTATTCGCTTCCAGATTACGGTTTGAATATAATAAAATATTGACAAAATTAATACTACAAAACTAAGTATTTTACAAGACAACTGTGAACGGATATGGTAATTACTTTTTCAATTCGTGATAATTTGTTCTTTTACGTAACATTCACAAGAGTAAAGACTTTGTTATAGCAATTTATTCTTGTATTTATATTCCAAATCACACTATGCGACCAGATTCTTCGTGTATTTAGCTCTGTGTTCACTTGTATGAAAAGTTCCAATTTAAAGATTATGACGATTATTTTTTAAATTCCTATAAGAACTGCTGGAAATTTCGTTGTTAACTGGTGAAAATATACTAATTGAGTTAACTTTAATGTGACAGCATTTATATGACATTTGAACATGTTTGGTAAGTTCAGTTCAATCAAATTCACTATGAGATCCTCCTTGAGATCTCGGGACACTTTTTTGATTGCTTCTAAAGTGGATTCAAAATGCAAACGAGAGTGTTACCATCCTACGTAATATAAACTTAAAAATGTCAATGATCTTGCTTAGTTTCCAAGGTATGGTATCAAAATATGATACAATAAACATCAGGCTAAATAACTTCATCTTGAAACCAATTAACCGTGGAAAACTAGGATGATGAACTCAAAACTGGATACACAGTGTGTGGAAAAGAATTGACACCTTGTATTTCTTGTATCTGCGTTAATATGAATGTCATATTTTCCAATAAACAAAATCGGTGACCTTTCATCTCGACAACGTACTTTGCTTTCTCTAGAAGAAAACTATCGTTCTCATATTTCAGTTAATTAATTTTCTAATTAATTAATCAGTTGTTAGAGAAACAAAACATGAATATGATAAGTGACATGAAGATAGCAACGATTTGGCTGTGCGCATGTACGGAATGAATAGTTAAGTATTGAAAGGTAATCTCGAATTTGGAATTAAAATGTGATATATAACTTTTAATGTCAGATTGTGAGCATCAGAAATAATTATCAGTAACCAAGGAAGAAATCTGAAGTTATAGAGTTGGTAGACAACAATTTTGTTTGCTTTTTCAAAGTAAAGCTGCCTAAAATTGCCTACATCGTCTTTCGCTTAACCAGCTAATGGACAATAAAGCAAGACAACATACATAAGCAAAAAAACATCGCCACTATCCTACTAACATAAAACAAAAGTAAATGTAATACTAATATAATAATACTCTCATTAACTCCTTTATTCAACTTCCCTCTTCTTTATATATAAACGGAAGCACACATCGTACAAATACTTTATTTAAAACCCGTGTCTGTACTACTTTTAGTAGCGTACTATTAATAAAAAAACAAAAAGGATAAACACAAGAAAAAATAACATTTCACCAGTATGGTAAACTTTGTTTTCTTTTAAAATCTAATCGTTAGTACTCTCAGCAAAACGAACATCCACTTTTTAATTAGGTAAACAGAAAAAGACTCTGAAAAGTATTTTGGTAAATCTTGAGGCATTACTGCTATTATACTAGGAAGTCAATTTCAAAACGACCCTTGTCTACAAAATTTCAAAATTGAGATATTGGTATTCGTGAGCTGAAATTATTATCTGAAAAGTTAGTAAGGTTCCAAAATGTATCAAAAATCATTTAAATATTATTAAAAATTAAAAAAACAGAAACACGAAACTGGAAAATATAAATTTTATATTTTTTGCCATTTTCTTTTCGAAGATAATATTAATAATGAAACTGATATAAGTAAGATGTTGGAGGCAATTCGTGAAACAGTTAAGAGCGCAATGAAGGAACGTGTACGTGGAAAGAAACAACAGGAAAACAAACCTTGGTTTGTGTAAGATGAGTTATAAATTATGTAACAACTAACAAATATTTTAGCAATCCTACTATGGCCAATTATATAGTTGAAAGCAGACATTGGCGGCATATAGATTAAAATAGTATTCTGTGTGTTATGCGTAAAAGAATTATGAATATATGGTTTTATATATTTCTTCTGTTTATGGATGCAGTGCATGAGCATTAAAATAATTTGTACAACCAAAGAGAAATCCAAGGTAACTTATAAAGGAAGTATTTGGTGGTAATTAAGGCTAGCAGAAATATAGGTAATATGAATTCGTCTGTCATATTGTATTTATGATGAAACATATTGAAGTTCTCAATTTGCACTATTTGGTAAATAATGTCAACAGGAAGTGAATATCGAGTTATCCAATACTTATGTTACTTATGAAATATACGAGATTATTTGAACGATGGTTTTTTATAAAGTATATATACCTTTACAAAAAAAGTTTCATACTTGGGTGCACTTTAGGTTCCACCTCGAAAGTTGAAATGAACACTAAGCAAACTAATCGGTCATCTCGGGTTAGATATCTGATTAAACTATTACGTATAGCATTGTTAAGTGACAAATACCTATTTGGTAACCCACACAAACATAATAAATAATAATAGTTTGATGAAGAATGCCTTAAGCTTCATGAGGAGCGAAATCAAGCAAGGCAACGATGGCTAAGCAATAAAAGCGAAGCAAAAACCTACCACTAGATATAAAATAAAATTAATTGAATGGGCGGTAACAGCAAACCTTTCACTAGAGTAACTCGAAACGAAACGCCACATACGGGTTCAGAAACAAAAAGCGTCAATATCTGAACCAGAAGATTCAGGAGATAGAAGAAAACGGGAAGACAAATCACATACGAGATCTATACAAAGGGGTAAACTCGTTTAAAAAAAAGGATTAACAGCCGAGGTTAGGAATGATTAGAAATGAATGTGAAGATCTTCAGGAGGATCCGAGAACAAACAGAGGAGTATGAAATCCATACAGCAGAACCGTGGATACCAGAACCTAGCGAGATCGAAATGTCGATAAAAAAAAATTGAAAATTTTCATATCACCAGGAATAAATCATGTTACAGCCGAATTAATTAAAGCGGGAGGAACGGCACTAATCAAGAAACTACATAAATTGATAAGTAGTACATGGAGAAAGGAGAAACTTCCAAAGGAATGGAAAATCTCAATAATAGTTCCGATTTACAAGAAAGGCGATAAATCGGGCTGTAATAATTACCGTGGAATCTCGTTACCTCCAACCTGTTAAAACGCCTAAGCGTATACGTTGATAAAATAATTGGAGATCACCAATGTGGATTTAGAAGAAATAGATCCACGTTGGACCAAATTTTCACCTTGAGACAAATTTTGAAGAAGAAATGGGAATACAATGGGACGGTTCACCAATCATTTATCGATTTTAAGAAAACATACGATTCTATCAAAAGGGAAAAGTTATACAATATCCTGATACGATTTGGAATTCCGAAAAAAGAAATCTGCTTCAACTAGTGAAGATGTGTCTCAGTGACCCCATAAACAGAGTACGGATAAGAATAATATGTCACATAGTTTCAAAATTCGTAACGGATTGAAACAAGGCGATGTCTTATCACCACTACTGTTTAACTTTGCGTTAGAATATGCGATTTAAAAAATTAAAGGTGTCTGAAAGGGACTACCATTGAATGGTTTGAATCAATTGTTCGTATACGCGGATGATGTAGATTTAATAGGGGACAATATAGATGCACTACAAAGAAACATCGATGTCTTAGTAAAAGCTTGCGATGAGGTAGGTCTAGATGTAAACATAGATAACACAAAATGCATGCTAACAAGCCGAAACACAGGGAATGAAGGAAATAAACACATAAGAATTTGGGATGAGGTCATAGAGAAAGTAAACAAATTTAAATACTTGGGAGCATATGTAACAAGCAAAAATGAGGTCAGGGAAGAAATAAAAAGTCGCTTAGTATCGGGCAACGCATGTTTCTATTCAGTCCAAACTCTTCTAACATCGCGATTAATATCAAGGAAATTGAAATTAAAAATATACAGAACGGTTATTCTACCGGTAATACTTTACGCTAGGGAAAGTTGGAGTGCAACCCTAGCAGATGAACATAAATTACGAGTGTTTGAAGATAAGGTTTTGAGAAAGATATACGTACCAAAACAGGATGAGATGACTGGAGAATGGAGGAGACTGCATAATGAAGAACTCCACAAACTGTACGATTCACCAAATGTAAGACTAATGAAATCGCGACGACTAAAGGGGGCATGTCATGTAGTTCGAATGGGGGAAAAACGAAGATTATATTCTATCCTGGTTGGAAAGTCGGCTGGAAAGAGACCTTTGGGAAGACCAAGACGTCGTGGGAAGGACAATATTAGAAGGGATCTCCGAGAAGTAGATGTTCGTGATGAAAACTTGCTTGGTGTTGCCCAGGATAGAATCCAATGGCGAACGTTTATTACTGCGGCGATGTTACTTGCGAGTTCCGTAAGATACAGATAGTTAGTTAGTTATTTTCTTTTTGCGAAAGTAATAATCTTGTTAAACTAAAACTTCTCCAATACTGCAACAGCTTTGATTGAGAAAAAATTGCCTAAAAAGAGTTTCTTTCCATATTTTGAAAATTATGGCATTTGGACAAGGATTACTTTAGAAATTGACGATTTCTATATATTTGAAACACAATGTGTGTATCTCGAAGTTGATGTTCTGCAAACTTATTTTCAACATTTATCCTCGCATACCCACACATTTAATACTTGTTAATTTAAGTATTTAAAATAAATATACAAAATGTATTTCCGAAAGTAAATAAAATTCATACAAATATAATACTGGTAACTCGTATATTCATACCTAAGCATGTTACATGCAAGTCGTCTAACCTGAAGCCATCATTACAAGAGCACATGAAACTTCCAAATGTATTTGTGCAGTGCCCATTCTTACAAATGTGTTCCATTTCTTCACACTCATTAATGTCTTCTAATACAACCTGAAATTACACACAACATCAAAAGGAAATCTTAGCGAGATAATAATTCACAATAAATATTACAAAATATATAAATATTCAATTGAATCTACTAATTTTCATCTTGACTTACATCTTCTAGATATAAACAATTCCGTCTGTAGAAGCTCTCAAGATTTATTAGGAACGCAATTAGTTTTCAAATCAAATCAAATACCTTACTCAAATCACATAATTCTCAGGAATTCTTAGAAGAGAAAATATGGTGGGTGTAATGACACAGTACTTGAGTTGGTGCTTCTATAATTATAAATAAATAAATTAAATCCCCAAGTTACTTTTCACTTTTATGTTGTATTGATTCATTTTAATATATGTATTTCGAAAATTGTTGTTCATATCTAGAACATTCTAAATTGTGTAATTTCAATTTTTCTATTTCTTTTTTATTTCATTAATTATAGAATTGCTTTCTACAATAGGAAAAAGTCTAATTTGTATCTAATAAAATCTTGATTATAAGTTATTTTTCACACTTCAGGAAGTAATAACAATTTAAAATCTTACTATTATCTTATGTAAGACCTAGTATGTACAGATGCTTATCAGAATAATGGAAACACCTGTAGTTGGCAACACGTCAGATGTATGGGTTGGCAGTGGTGTCGTGGCGACCGCAGCGCCGGACTGCTGGTGGTGGTGTGTTAGGTCGGTCTCCATACTACGTCAGGCGTCGTGGAACAGGAGTGTGCAGTGGCTGCAGCAGACGGAGGTAGTGTAAAATGGGAGACCTCTCAGAGTTTCAAAGAGGGCAAATTGTTGGTGCGCGGTTATGTGGAGTGAGTGTGACGGCAGTGGCTAGTGTGTTAGGTGTGTCGCCAGGGACAGTGTCGAAGGTGATGACGGCCTACACAACACACGGGAAAACCACATCGGGGAAGCGGAACAGTGGGCGGAAGAAAAGCATCAGTGACAGGGCACGCCGGGTATTAAAGCGCATTGTCACGCGGAACCGTCGTGCCACTGCGGCGCAAGTGACGGAGGAACTCAATCAGCACCTCCCCCAACCTGTTTCGACAATCACAGTCCGCCGCGAATTACATGACATGAACTTACGGGGTCGTGTTGCACGGGCCAAACCTCTCATCAGGACCAGAACGCTTTAGCACGCCGCAAATGGTGCCGCGACCGTGCAACTTGGACCGTTGACGACTGGAAACGTGTGGTATGGTCGGATGAGTCACCATTCACAATATTCCAAACCACGGGCCGTGTTTATGTGTGGAGAACGCCCAAAGAAGCGTATGATCTGCAGTGTCTCCGCCCAACTGTGAAAAATGGCGGCGGCACGGTGATGCTGTGGGCCGTAATATCATGGTTTTCATTGGGTCCTGTGGTCACACTTCGCGGACGCATCACTGCCAACGATTATGTCGCAATTTTAGGAGACCACTTGCAACCTATGGTCTGGATGTTGTTCCCGGACAATGACGCCATATTCCAGGATGATAATGCACCCATTCACACAGCTGGAGTTGTTGCAGCGTGGTTTGAGGAACATCGGGATGAAGTTCAACACCTCCCCTGGCCCGCCCAATCCCCAGATCTCAACATAATTGAACATCTGTGGTCCATTTTGGAAACACGACTCCGGCGACGATTTCCACCTCCAACCTCTCTCACAGAACTGGCCGATGCCCTACACGAGGAATGGTGTAATATTCCACTTGCTACCATTCACGACCTCTATGCCTCCATCCCACGTCGCATCAAGGCTGTTCTGAAGGCGAAAGGTGGCCCGACACCATATTAATCTGGTAAGTTGCACTTTCGTTCAGGTGTTTCCATTATTCTGATAAGCATCTGTATATCCGTGGAAAATAAATAAAACTTGGAACTAATTATCAACATTAGCGGAAACATTACATAAGTTTACGATCAATTTTAAAATACTAAAAAACCTTAGAATACTATTACAAAGTAACACATATAAAGAGTACACATCATGCCAGTGTAATAAAAAGTAAGGTTATAAATATAAAAAAAAAATAACATAATTACTTAGACGCAGACGCACATTATTTACAGTAGATACAATATTCTACTGTTTTTATTATGACATTTTTCAGAATTATAATCCGTAAATGGATTGTACAAACTAGTGTATGAAATAATCAGAAATATGACGAAAGTTTGTGTTGAGGTTATTTTATTTTGAGTGATGAATTGTTGAGAAAAGTGCGATAACAACCAAATGCAATGTATATTAAATAAGTTTGAAACACACTTAAGCAAAGATCAATATTTATAATTGACTTAAAAAACTGTTTGATTTTAAATTAGTGTAAAACATAAAAATCAAAAGCCTGCATTAAACACTATACACGAAAGAGTCAAGGAAAGTAAAAAAAAAAAGAATCGAAAGTATGTTCCTATTTACGTATTTTTTTAAAAACTTCTAATCATCGTTACTGTTATTTTATGTTAAATATGTGACCACAATATATATATATATATATATATTATGATAAAAAGTAAGGAAGTTACTTACAGATTATTTGTTCCATAGAACACACACGAAATAAAATTCACATAATTTTTTGCAATATTTCGGTATATTTTTACCGTATTCCTGCTAGTAAAAGGAAGGACAAACACGTGCGGACAGAACTAATGACTAAGACGACAGTGGCGACACGTAGCGGACAAATATATAAAGTACATATAGGAGAAGGCCGGATAGGCAATTTAATAGGTGAAATTTTAAAAAAGAAGGAAAGGATTAGTACTTATGTAATATCTTGACGAAAATGACGTACACAATTACACACGCAACATGCAAAGTCACTTATAATTTTTCGCATACATGCGTCACCATTAGAGTAGACAATAAAGAAGTTCGCTTAAGGGCAATGCAAAACCAAGATCTCCGACAAGAGATGGCAGCGTTATCTCCGTATATGTCTAATGTATTTTTATCGTTGCACGAAATTTTAATGCCGCACCTACAAATTCAAGCCTAGAAAGTTCAAATTTTCAGGGAAGAAAGTTCATAATGAAGTCAAGAGATCTATCCGTGCCGATTTTTCATTTTTTTTTCTTATTCATTGTTGAAATCGTTTCATTGTTGTTATGCCTATAACAATCAAGTTCAAACAAGAAAGAAAATGAAAAATCGGCACGGATAGAACTCTTGAATTGGTTATGAACTTTCTTCCCTGAAAGTTTGAACTCTCTAGGTTTGAATTTGTAGGAGCAGCATTGAAATTTCTTGCAACGATAAAAATACATTAGACATATACGGAGGTAATGCTGCCGTCTCTTGTCGGAGATCGTGGCTTTACATTGCCTTTAACACACGTTCACAACTTAAAGTTATAAAAAAATCAACATGGCGGACGTCCACATCAAAAACAATTGAAGACGTTCTGCGCGTGCTCAAGTACTCACGGGAAAGGAAGTTTGAAAATGATGTTTTGTGTTGAAAATTGAGCAGGGTACAATAAAAATTAAAAAACTGAGACTCAGTAAGAGAAACGTAGTCAGAAAAGTAGATTCCAGTATAGAAAACGCAGTCGGAGAAAGTGGAATACAGTATAGAAAACGCACCCCGAAAATGTGGGATATAGTATAGAAAACGTACCCCGAAAAAGTGGGATTTAGTATAGAAAACGTACCCCGAAAAAAAAGTGGGATATGGTATAGTAGCGAATGTAATAAAAAAGGGAGTCAATCACAAAAAGTGGGAATCAGTATATAAAACGCAAAAAAAAAAAATGAATGGGCAGGGGAGAAGGGGAAGTGTAGGTAGATGAAGAGAGAAAAAAAAAGTTACTGTAGGTTTAGATCAAGTTAAAGTTTAGCATTCAAGCCCTGAATGAAAGCTCCTTTCCAAAGACGACATGTGGATATGTTTGTGGTGGGGGATAGGGTATGGATTACAGCTATATGGAAATTGTCATCGAAGTCAGTGTTGTGCAATTGCGTGTGTGTAGACACTGGCGAATCGGGTCTGTTGGTAACGGAAAAGTGGCGGTGATTATTGACACGGAGATTCAAAGGACCATCTGTTTCCCCCACATGGAATGCCGGGCAGAGTGTGCAGGTTTAGGATATGACGTTTGAGGTTTGACAGGTTCCTTTGGGATGTAGAGTGAAGTTGCGATTGACTGTGTTGATAGAGATAGATGGAAACGTAATATGGATGGGACAAGTTATATAGCGCTTTTACATTGGGGGCGTGAACTGAAGGCAAATGGGACGAAGGGTTAGTGCGGACCAGGATGTTTCTAAGATTGGGAGGATGCTGAAAAACTTATCTCCGCTTGGTGGGAAAGACAGATCTGGTATCGGGGTCAGATTGGAGTACACGGAAGTGAGAATGCATAATTTGTTTGATCTTGGTAAGTTTAGGACAAAATTGAGTGATTAAGGCCGGAGGATTCGGGTTAGTGTTGGGAGTATGAGT
>JAGDQP010067557.1:0-11133 GCA_022664845.1 Lepisma saccharinum
TGAATCTTGATGTATGTACATTAATATTTTCCCATTAGCAACGTCTCCTAGAAATTAATTACAAATCACAAAATAATGACTAAAGCTTAGTTTGCTACAAACTTTAAATTTGCAATACTTTCTCCTAAGGTATTTATCATTTAAGCCCTTCAAATGTGAATTTTCTTATGTAAAGGAATTAAATTTTGTAAAGGTTTGTGTGTATTAATGTACTTCTTTTACTTTCTTGGTGTAACATTTTCTTTTGCAGTGGCATTTTTCAAATATAAATCGATTATTCATTGTGTTAAGAATTATCGTGTAGAGCAATATTCAAAAGCGAAAAAAATATTACAATGGTGTTATGAAAAATGTGTCTCATATGTGTTTAAATCGATATAATAATAATAATAATAATTTGAAAACGCAATTTTGTATTTTAAGTGTGTGTATTACTGAAGGAATAAGACACAAGACTATTGACGCAACGCTAACAATACTTCAGAAAGGTTGAACTGGAGTTCGAACTCGGATCTTCCTATTACAAAACAAACTATCGACCGAGCCGCCGTAGCTCAATGGAAGAGCGTTGGCATAACATTCGCGAAGTCGTGGGTTCGATCCCAGTGACCAACCATCCAGACAGGTTTTTTCATGGTTTTTCCTCAGTCACCCAGGCAAATGCCGGGATGGCACCTTCAACATAGGTCCTGGCCGACACCTTTCCGAATCCTTTCCCCTCCTCTATTCTGGCCTGCGCCTTAGATGCCTAAACGCATTAAATAAAATTCAATTCAATTCGAAACAAACTATCTAATATTACATCTCGTTATTCGGTACATCATACTTATCCATTCGGCACTTTAACCCACTACACTTCCCACCTACCTTATGAGGCTTCGAAACGCCCCTGGAAAAAGGTGGGTAAGATGTGAATAGACAAAAAGAGTCTCTATAGCCATTGCGAACACTTATAGAAGTTTAATATATTGATTATTAATGTGCGTAATAAACATTTTAGTATTTAGCAACATCTTCTGGCAGGATGAAAACTTCTTGCAGTTAAGAAACTCATTTGGAATTCTGAAACCTTTTCAAATATTGATCCCGTATAACTTAATGTTATACTTTCTTCTATTCTCAGTAAGATTCTATTTGTAAATTATGCTTATTGGACTTACGTTCCATTACACTTATTTCCCAATAATATTTGAAGTGCGTTCCATTGTGGTATTTCTGTGTAACCTCAGTAAGACTAATACTGTGTTGGTTTTGCGTAAACCTTGATAGTTGGCAGCACTGTTGTCATATGAGGGAGAGAATTCTGTTTGGTGTAACAAATTTTTGCGCACATTTTCAGGAAGACAGTTCCATAACCATTAACTATCATTGGGGTTCTGTCCCACTGGTACGCTCTTTAAAACGAAAAAAAAAAAACTTTCCTCTTAGATGGACAGGAGAATGGGTGGCTGTAGCAAAGGGTGGACAAGACAGACCGTTCATTACTTTCGTCATAACACTGAATCATCCTGAAGAGACCAGACCATCAATGTCAGTTTTTAGTCCGCCTATCGCTGTGTATGAGCTCTCATGTGTGTAGGTGTGTTTTTCTATGTGTGTGTGCCCATACCGTAGAACATGTGTCTTGCTCGTGGAAAAGACGAACAAGGGAAGGTGGGAGAAATGGAAAAGTTTTTTTTTTCTCATATTGAACTAAAGTACATATTTCTGGTGGTCATCCTTGCTCAGTTCTTTAAAAATGTATTAGAAACAGTTTGGACAAAAAGAAGGGGAGAAAAATATGACGTCTTGAACCTTAAATTTTGAAAAAAGAATGGGAAAATATTTCTCTTTTCCCATGTTACGACGGGTAGTCATTTTATTACTCTATTTTATTAGGTTATCTGCCTCGTCACAATCCAATTCCTGCGTCAAATGGAAACTGACAAGATGATCCGGGAGTGACACAAAATTACTCCATGAAGGACATGTTGTTGCCCATCGAACTAGCTCTCTGCCAGCAAGTGTATCGGCACACGTGCAACGTTGTTATCAATAAAGTTCCAGTCGTATTGTCACATTTATGCTTGTTACGAGACGTTCATAGTCTCCAAGTCATCGTTACTTGGTGTTTTGAGTAGCCATATCTTTCAGTACATTGACATTATACCAATAATAATAAAAGAACATAGGATGTTCTATCTGAAGTCAGATAAAAAATTCTGTAATGCGCAGACCAGATCAATATGACTTTTTTTCCTCGCAATTTAAGTTTCTTTGTGATGGTCCGTTTTTTTACATTTTTGACATGTAAAAGGTGATTACTAATAAACAAACAAATAATGTACTGCACATATATGTAGGTCTACTTCTAAGTTCAATCTGGATTTACATTTAGTGCCGTCATTAAATAAGTCATCAAACATTCCCTTAGTTTCAGAGGTATTAGCAAATTCGGTGAAACTGAAACATATTCTTTTACTTTGTTATTTACCCTATTTTTTGACTGATGAGATCGGAGTCAAATTTGTCTAACGATTTTATCATCCTAATTAAAATCCCATTATATTTATTTCTTTTTGGACCAATAAGTTGGCTATTTCTTTTATTGTGATTTGAAACTAAATATTCGGTTTGAAAACGTTTGATACAATCTTACATATACACATTATTATTATTATTATTATTATTATTATTATTATTATTATTATTATTATTATTATTATTATTTATCACTCTATATTTGTTGGATTTTCTCCACATGTGAAAATCTCTCTTCTGAAATGCACACGCACACGCACACACACACACACACACACACCTTTACTAAATTACTACACATCTGATATTACTCAGTGCTCATGGTCCAATATATACAATCAATAACTTGAGCTCCGCACAGTTAAGGTGACGAGAGAAATATCATCTCATTCCAGTCATCCTGACTGAAGATTTTGAGTTTTACCTATTCTGAGCATGAGCATGTTTCCTTGGCGAGGCTTATCTATCATACATATGATAAGCTTCCGCCTCACATGGCTATCCAGGTTATAGATATAAACTGAAACTCAAAATATACATCCAAACTAGTTCCTTCAATTAAGAAAATAGCTCAGGCCAGTAGAATAGGGGAAAGGAGTCGGCCAGGACCTAAGTTGAAGGTCGGCATTTACCTAGTATGACTGAGGAAGCCCCTGGAATAAACTAAGTCAGAATGGCCATGATGATATCGAACTCAGGACCTACAGACTGCTAAGTCGACACTCTACCAACTGAGCTACGGTCGCTCAGTACCATTCATTTGAGTTTTCACAATTGTCATAGATGTTGTCTGATGCTATATACACTGTCTAAAGAAGTATTGTATTAACAGGTTCATACTCATAGCCTAATAATTCTGCTTCGTGTAATTATTTTCTTTTTCACTGCTGTAGCATGTCTCATAAATCAAGTTGGTTGTCATCTCATTGTGCAGAATGAATCACTGTTCATTTTCCATTTATGTCCACAATATGATAATTGTTACTAAACCAAGTATGTAACAAGAGCAAGTTAAGAATTGGCCAAATAAAGAAGGGTGCATTGTCTCGAAATTAAGTGTTAGATTGGTAATTTATTATAATTATGTTGATTTTTATTTTCGCTCATATCATAACCAGCTTGGATGCAATTATTGAAGCTCTTGTATAGTCCAATAATAGTTTACCATCACATTATTCATTACTTCAAACATATTTCTCATTGCCGACCGAGATAACAGTGTGGTCTAACATAAGGCGTTAGACCAGCGTCTCGAATGTCGAGCGTTCGAATCTCGCCTGGGGCAGGGATGACTGTGATTTTTTTATCAAGCATTATACTCACATAATCCTGGCCGACCGAAGTCATGAGTTACTAAAATGACCTATAGAAAATAAAGTTTACCAAAGTGTTTACATTTTGCATTATTGTAAAAACTAAAGTTCTGTCGGTTTGAGACAAAGACGTCAGAAGACCATGGAAAAACTTCAAATACAAAATATCCTACGAGCTGCACTGTTTTGGAAAAAACGATGACAAAACCGACAACGTTCATATAATTGGATACAATAAACACAACATTAAAAATATTACTTGCGAAGAAGGGTGGAATAATGCTATCGGAAAAATTACAGGAAACACTGTTAGCTGGGTGACTATAGAACTATTTGTAACACCTCATTCCAGTTAAAATTGTCGTTTGTAACAATTTGGTCTGTTAAAAGCACAATAGAAACTCCACTTCCCTCAGAATAGTCTCAATGATTAAAACAATGAGTATATATATATATATATATATATGAATTTTATGATAATTATTATAATTATTTTTTTATTATTATTGTTTGTGCCTTCACAGTTTAATACAGCTCAAAGTATAAGCAGTGTTCAAGTACTGATCACCCTGACTAAGAGTTGACAAGGTTCTTTCCAGGATCCTAAGAGGATGGTGGGGCTCATACGTCCTGGCTACTACCTTTTCCAGTGTTTTACTGGTTTTCACTATGATCATAGGTTCAGTTTGAAGCTTAAGATATGAAGAACCTAGGGATACAAATATATACTTTTTCTAGTTCCTGGACATATTACGCTTTGCAGTTGGATTACCACATGTTAAGAAATGCAAATGATAAATATAAATGTAAAGGAATATATCTTAAAGGAATATGAGAAACAACTAATCCAAACACAGGATAAAACGAAACACAAGCAGGTAATGAGATTTGGAAACAATACATAAAATAAATCACACAATTAGAATTGAAATTATTTATGACATCTAAGGCTCAGGCTGGGATAGGGAGTGGAAAGTATGTGAATAGGTATCCGTCAGGGCCTAAGTTGAAGGTACCATCCCGGCATTGGCCTGACATGATAGAAAAAAAACCCTGGAAAACCTCAGTTAGGATGGTCGGCCGTTTGGAGTGAACCCATGAACTCCCGAAAGCTAAACCAACGCTCTACCACTAAGCCATACTGGCTTGTTAGAAATTTACACAAACATTAGATCCCAATAAATATAGCACAATCATCAAATAGCAACTGAGATGGGGTGAAAGAAACATGGGGAAAATACCAAAACTGACTGAAAATGCAGGGAAGACTGGGGATGGAAATTTTCTAAATTAAAGAGTAGAAAGTGTCAACCCTTTAATAACTGATCAGTCAGTCAATTTGAGATATATACTAAAAGTCCAAACGAAAACACAAGAAAGCAGATAAGGGAACACAAAAACCAAGTCTAACCTTATGAAATATAACAGAGCAATACAGAAGTTAATCTACATAAATACGAGAACGTCGTGGTCCAGGCGGCAATGTCGTGGACTTTGTATCGGTAATTGTAGACACGTGAGTTCGAACCCTACGGCCGACCATCCTTACTGAGGCTTTCTGCACTGCAAAAGCTGTACCGATTAATCGTACGAGTACCCTCTATCTTTCAGAGGCAGTGACGAGCACAGGAATTCATGTTTTACCATCGCTTTTGTTTTATTAATCTGTTCCCTCCCAAGAACTAGGAGGCAAAGAACCGCCCCTCGAAACCCAACCGTGGGTTCGCCACTGCCTCTCAAACATTGTGGGTACATACTTGGAATTTTATACACATAATTCAATTGAATGTACAGCTTAGAGTTATAGGCACACAACGTATCCAGATATGTACCCATGAGTTAATGGGTACAGCAGACGTTGTAAGAAAATAAAGGTATTTTGGGTACAGTGAAGGGAAATGGTACCATTATATTAATACAAGGGAAATGTTATCCGTGAAAACATCGACCATCAGAAAGTGTGTCTGATGAAGCCACGTCAATAGTTAATTGGTGAAACTGTTACACGTTTTTCGTTTTAAATTACAACGTATTGCTTTGCTCAGCAATTATTTTCTTTTCTTTTAAGTATACGGTATAAACCAAAGCTTTGACATGGAAACTATCAATTTTCTCAACAGGACATTGAACAGGAATAATCTACGTGCGAATGACATCTGCGCACGTGCAGTGGAACACACATGCAATTTCAATACAACTTGGAAACCATTTTTTACAAGCTTCGACCGTGGTTAAGTGGTCAAGACGTCACCTTGTTGAGTGAAAGAAATCAGATTCGAATCTCGGCGGGGGTTAAGTAATTTTTTCTTTTACAATACATTTCTATCTGTTCATATCTGTTATTAATAATCGCTTTCTTGCATTTTTCGTAGGCGATCATGGGTTACTAGAGGTTAGGTGAAGTCATGTAACTTTACATTTTCGTTTCTTTCTTTCGACAGTGTGGATGACGGGCGTGACCGGAATGTTAAAATTAGAAGGTTGTGTGCCTATGAAATATATTTGTGCCCGTGGTACCTGCTAACTCTTAGGTACCAGGTACCAGTTAAATTAATTAGTACAAAACGCCCGTTCTGAACCTTCTAATAGTGGGTGCTGTATTTAGGGTGTAGAGTTTCTCTCAGATTCATCAGTCGATAGCCAGAATAGCGCCTTAAGAAAGGGTTTGTCTACTACCTTACGCATCCTTTGCCCTACGATATCCCTGTCTGAGCCAAATATATATCAAAGCCATAGATGAATTCAATTCAATTTGGTAAATGACAAGGATTAGGAACACTCGTTCTGGTTATAAATAGTAATGTCTCGTATACCAGATCTTGGAGCTTAGTCACATTATACTTTAACCATTTCTTCTCCCACGACTATAGAAAAATTATTAAATGTGACTACGGACAACATTAAGCCTTGTAAAATCAGAAATTTGAAGTTACAGCAGAATAAGTAGATACGTATTCTAAGTAAAAAAAAAAAAACTTGACGCAGTAATTGCAACACTTGGCTACGTTCTTATTAGCCGAAGAGAAACACACACAGATGAAAAGATTTATCGTATTAAGATCAAGACTGCTGTAAAGTTTCCGATCGATCAAACATTAAATAAATGCTAACTTTCTACAGGCAATTAGGATTGATTCTCTCTGGAAAATGTAGTGGAATTTCATTCAATGTGAGGGAATGTTTCTTCTCTTATAAACACGTCGTTAAAAGTCCTTTGCTTAAGATTAGCCTTTACAGTAATCACCATTTGGATCTTCAGTTACCAAATTCTCATTATTTGTTTCGCTCTCCTCGGAATTCTACAAATTTCAGAAAGTAAGTTCATGTTTCATCAGTGCTCTGTGATGTCGAGCAATTTTCGGCATGATATGAGGCGGAAAGTTTGCGGGCTAAAGAGTGGGAACCTTCATCAACTTTCTCTTTTCGCTTTGATCTTGTTTTAATAGAGTGGGACTCAAATATATCTGCTTCCGCTCGCATCCAGTGGTTAGTCTATTTTGGTTGCACTGCGAAGGATACGTTTTTGAACAACACTTTCTCATTTTGTACCTTAGCATGAAATCATCTCTGTTTTTAAGATATAAAATATTCCATTAGGTCTATAAATACAGGAATAAATAATGTAACGACATATATTGTTCATTACGTTAAAATTGAGCTTAATTCTTAAACAGTGCTGATATTATTTGCAATAAAAGAATTACGGTAAACACCAAGGTTATGTAGTTTTACGTAAGGTTATTGATAGATACATACAGTAACTACTTCGACCAGCGTATATGAGCAAGAGTTATCTTGATGATTATCTAAACTTCGTTAAATATAACTTAAAATGTGTATAATCTATTAAGATTAAACTGAAATGTTAAGGGATAGGAAGAAAAAAGAAGCAAAATTATTATAAACGACATTCATAAGAGCTCTTTCGTAGTTTCTATTCGAAATATTTATAATTTCTTACAGTAGAACGTTAAGAATGTATTGGTATCATCTTAATTTACCCTTACTGTATTATAGTTACCATTTTCAGTGAAAATAGTTCATCCAGTGGTTCATTGATGTCGCAAAACAAATTTTAAGTCTTATATAAGATTAACTTTAATCTCCAAGTGGAATAATTGGGTACCAACCTAAATACTGTCTACAATGTGTAAAAAAAAAATAGTTTAGTAATACTATTTATATTTTCCAAATAATTCCAGCGTACTTAAAATTTTAAGATCATATCTTGACCACAGAATTTAAGTTCAACTTTAAGGTACTGGAAAGCAGAAGTACTGTACGATTAATCTGTTTAGTAAAATTCGAGTTCAAAGCATGGTTTCTGGTTCATGGTTCAACTCATCATATCAGTCTTAACATTTGCCTACTTAACAGTAGGTGTCGTAAAGATAGACATTCACTGGAAAGAAGTCTTTATATCTAATCAAAAGCTTGTGGACCATAACCAAATGTCAATTATCGCAAATATTTTCTTTTTATTCTGAACAAGCCCTTTATTTGTTTTGAATGCAATGGGAATTCTAAAGATACAATGCTCTAGGATAATGACGAGAATCTCTAAGAAACTACAATCAGACCTGTGAGATTAATACAGGCACAATAATTAATATAAAAATTGCGGTGATACCTTGAGAAACAAACAAAATAAAATTTCACAACAAATGATGTTTTTACAATACAGTCGCCAGGCTTCTGATTTAGACTATAATTTATAAATTTGTAACTTTCCTTCAAACAATTATCATCAATTTTGAGGATTTGATTACTGAGATATTGCCATGTTCATGAAATATAGTCCTAAACATGACTATGGACTAAACTGAAATAATGTTTAATAATAAAAGAATACCAGAAAAGACAACAATCGAAAACTAGCACATAGAAATTGTAAACTCTTAACTGGTTGATCTTGCAAACATACGTTGTAAGATAATAGAAAATAACTTATTTCGGGTGTGGGGGTGTGGAGACTTTAAGGAAAGATGAGCAGTACTTTCGGGAAAGATATTCCATCAAGCTTGAGATAGATTCAGTCATGTTAGTGTAAGTGCCATAATAGTTAGATATCATAGATACCAATCTAACATAAATATTTCTTTATATAAGAAATTATATCTTCTTTCAATAGAAGCCAAGGAAACAGATGTAAAATTTGACAGATGTCTTCCCACGGGACATTTTTCCACTGATATAGTGGCCTACTTTCGGGATATTCCTGACGCTATGGAAACAAGCCGAAGTTGAAAATTATGGCCAGAGAATCATGATCGGAGCAGCGTCTGTTGCCGGAGGAGGTGACGCTCTGTGGAGGGACTGAAGCAAGCACATAGTCAGGAGTCATTACTCTTTGCTCATGTATTATTCGTGTTGTATTGTTCAAGTCATTGTATGAAAATTTTCATGAAAAAGATATCATTTGCATCACTAGTGGTCCCGTGTTTGAATTTGATCATTTGATTTAAAAGTACCAGTCCCCCAGCAATATGACGTCACAAGAGCTAGAGGCGCCAGAAGTAAATCATAGCATTGTTAGAGTAAAGTACGCTTACAGTTTTTATTTGGTCTGTAAAAGCATACTATGTTTATCTTACGAATTGTGCCTACTAATACCTCGACACAAATTTTTCAGTTTCGAAACAAAAATGTTTTATTGTTTTTCCAGTTAACTGGCAATATTAACGTAAGTTAAGAGGTGTGTTAAACCATTTTATAAATCTCTTGTTGGTTAATACTAGTTTCTAATTCAAATTTTTAACTGGACGTCACAAACGTAATTTCAAAGTTATTAATACTGCTTTTGAGCTGAGATATGGTTGAATCACATACTGACATTTGTCAACCTTAAATAACGGGTAATCGCCGTTACGGAACAGAATCATAACAAATATCATCTCGTATTTTAAATAAACTGCATCATCATCATAAATGAACATACGAGTGTAATTTAGATATAACTCCTTGAAAGAATTTATCGAAATATAGTGCAGTCTACTATAATTGAGAGACGAAAGCGCTTTTTGGTAACCCTGCGTGAGGTTAGTTAATTTCGTTGATCAAGTCACAAAATATTTAAGTAAAACTAAGAAACTGGAAAAGAAAAGAAAGGAATTCTTTTGGCTATATTGGGAAACTGCATACAGCAGGAAATCAACGTAGTTTAACAGTACGACCTTGGTAAGTACACCAGCCAGTGTTCTATATTTAGAAAATGCTTATTTGCCACTATAACAATGTGTATATAATTCTTTAAGTTGTATGAAAATATGCATATACTGTGTATTAGAGACATAGAAAGTATATTTAGAAATTAAATGGAAGAATGCTTTAAAATGTATCGCAATTGAATCTTTTAACATTACATACTGTAACGAATATTATAGATTACCGTTCTTAGAATATAAAAGAAAATAATCAAACAAACTTATTTACGATGCTCTGAAAAAATGGAAATTAAAGAGGAAATGTCCTAGAAGTAATGATAAGAAAAGCAGTAAATACCATTATCTTTAACAATAAACATATGTGAAAAAACAGCATATCCAGTAAGAGTCTCTCCAACATAAATCAACGCAATAGAATATGATTTTTGTAAAGAAATCTTTGCGATTCATAGGCTTAAGCAACATTATATACGCTGTTACAAAATAAGGTTAAGAAGATATTCAGATAGGTAATCTTAGATTACCTATCTCTTTCAAAAATCTTATTGTAGTAACATGTGTGTACTCTTTCAAGAGCACAATTAATAGTTTAATATGTCTGTTAAATAAGCTTATTTCATTTTAAATTAATTATATTTTAATATATCGATTGTTATTACAATTGAAGGTAAAAAAATACTATTGAAATATTTACCAATGGTTATATTGCGTTTCAAAAGCTGAATTGTGTTCCCTTTGGTTGGCTACTGACTGAGTTTCCTGCTTCTATCGCCCTTTCATCTTGTTAGATTTTCTGCACAAAAAATGTGGATGGAATGAGGGAAAAACTTCTGCAGCTGATTTGAAATTTAAAGCCAAACGTGACTAGAATAATAAATAGGTCTTGTCTAGATCCGAGGTTTCGACCAGTGCAAGAACTGGGCAGAGAAGGAATTTGCGTGCGTACTCTGGTTAAAGTTTCAGCAGATATAGTAGGAAAATTCTACATGAACAAATATTGTAATGTGAATGTTACCAAAATATTATTATTGCCAACACCAATTAAGTTAAAATAGCACTGTAATTTAAAATTTGAAAACGTAACATTTAGTACCAAACATGGAAGAGACATATATCAGTTTCAGTAATTGTATTTC
>JAGDQP010067560.1:0-11133 GCA_022664845.1 Lepisma saccharinum
CTTGTAGAAGTTTTCTACTACTCCATTTGGGGTAGCAACTACATTGCTACCGGTTGTGGTGTTTTGAACACCCATAATTTGTACAGTGTATACTTTGATACTAACGTCAGACGATGGTTCTCTGACGTCATGATAGTTCATGGTAACATGTCGCTCTTGCACTGACTTACTTGATGGACGTATCATTTTCACTTTGCAGTTCTTGAAATTACCACTCAAACATACGTTTCTGAATTTATTAAACAATACGTAAGGTGCCCAATATATCGTGACTTCTATGACACACCACAGCTTGAAGAAAAAAAGCGATCTTATTTTCTTATGTAACATAAAAAACCCGTCAACATGTAATCTTACAGCTTGATGACTGTAAGATTTGAATCACCGTATACGTTTCAATGTCACTGCTTAAAATATTTTTTCGATCTCTACTTCTGTCTGATTTCGAGATAGATATGTTTAATTAATGCATTTGGAACTACTAAATATTTGAAAGATTTTGTAGTATCGTCCAATCTGCGGTTATATATATTCTTATTTTTCACTTGTATGATTCAAAAATATTTATAGTCTGCTTCAGACTATGTCTGGATTGAATATAGATTTTATTGATATGTGGTATAAGGTATGAGAGACATCTGAATCACTAAAACCTTGTTGGGGGTGTTTACTTTAGTTATTTGTTGAACCTCGTATATATCAAATTCATTTTTAATTATTGATTAACCCTCGTAGATTACTAATAAAAAAATATTAACACCATTTTTTTCATAAATATATGTATTTGGTAACTATTCACTGGGCATAAGATTTACGTTCCTTTATTTTACACGATTTTACTCAAAAAAGGAGAAAGAGAAGAATCACGTGGGTAGTGAGTTCATTATGAGGAGTTCTACAGTTCCTTAAAGTCTCATAGCATTAAAACGCTTTAGCTTACAGTTAGTCAGAATCTGCTGGCGTGTAACAGACAAAGCTAATGAGTCCTTAGCACTGAAGAGTTGTATCTGTCCACTTGAGATAAGGGAATTGACTAAGAATTCTCCGCGTCGGTCTTCCTTTCTTGTTAAGATGCTGGTTGTCTGAGCTGCAGTAATATTTTATCGTTATATCACATTGTAGATTCTGCTTTGTTGTTGCCTATATTCTTATAATATTACTTTGGCGAAATTAAAGTAGTCGCTAAGTAGAAAATTACGTTTAATATTTTATAGAGCTATTCACTTTAATTCAAAATTAATATGGAGAAATTGAAGTGGAAAGTTTCGAGGATTCTGAGAAACAGCTAAGGGAACTTCCATTTCTATAAGGTAGTTGAGACTGGTTTGTGGATAAATTTTAATCTTTTTATTTTCTTTCTCTAGCAAACTTAAGCGTGCCTTTAATTAATATTTCTACAATACTCTTCCTTTGCCACCAGTTTTTCCTCAATACAAATAAATTTCTAAAGGAATGTTATAAGAATTTGGAATAAAAAAAATATATTATGTCTTACAATATAAAAATAAATATATTGTCTTACTGTATAATTATTTTGTTATTGTTATTATTATTGTTATAACCCATGGCTACAAGAACGGTGGAAAATGGCGTTTGCTGTATCCGTGCTAACTTCTAATAAATACATAATTCAATTTTAACTTAAGAATCTCGAGATACACAGCAATTTTGGCAATTTTACTCTAGATATATTTAACAACGATAACAACGAGAGGAAGAATTTTGGAAAGAAACAATACTGGTCTTCTTCAAGGTATCATCCCAACATTTGCGTGATGCGACCGAGAGAAAACAGGCCAAAAAAAAGCCTCAATCAGGATGGCCGGCACCGAATATCGAACCCAATTCCTCCTGATTGGATGATGAATACTCTCGTGGACTGCTGTACCTCGTGGATAGAAACGAAACACGCAAATTTACTCTGTCTTCCTCTCAGCGTGTCCTCATGTCAGTTCAAATGCACCTCAGGGGTTATCTAGTTTCCTGACAAACCATTTGAGAACAAAATTATCCTGCTAGTTTAATTAGGTAAGGAAGAACTAAGTCATGTTGAAGCTATTGGACACTGGGCAATTACAGGCTAATTAGTTTTTGTTCCATGTCACCTTTCGACTAATTTGATTTGATGGATATTCAGTTCTTTGAAAATAAATATTAAGTTAATTAATACTAAATGTAAACAGTTCTAGTGATTATATTATATTATACTAATACATATTATATTAGCACTAGAATGGTTTACAATTAACATCAATTTGCTCAGTGCTTAAATTCAAATAACTAAACATCCATTAAATCAGCCAATAGATGATCATGTAACATAAACAACATTTTACAGGAAAGAAAAGATGAAGAATTCTTGTTCTTAAATTCTTCAGATACTTACTGATTGGATTAATATAAGCAGTTATGTAATGCATTCCGTCAATTACGCAGTTTGATGCTCACGTGTTTTACCTTAAAATTCTTAGATATGCTCGTGCTCGAACGGGCAGGTTCCTTCTTCTAGCACGTGGCACCATCTGTAATCTATTTTCTCACCCCCATACACTGAGAACACAACATGAGTCAATGGCCTGTACTCAGTAGCACTAGCTCATAAGCAGGTGGAACAAAGTGCCCTTGCACGAGGTTACACTACTTGCACTTGTACGGACTACGCGAACGCAAAAGTATACATTAGTGCGCACTCTTTCAACCAGAGCAGTTCGTATAAACAAAGCAATTATTTTACATGGTTGGAATGTATTAATAACCTGCTCTGGTAACCTAAGAAAGAAGGAAATAGCAATTGACCCTAGCGATAACAGGATCCGGGTGTTCTTGCTGACAACCGAGGTCTTTAAGCAACTACAGTACAAGGAACAGAGTTGGTTCGTCACTTTTCTGGCTATATTAACTTGCTCAGGATGAATGCTTGTTTTACACCTTAAAAAAATGCTCATGTGGTTGGGCTTTATCAGAACATAGGGTAATGAAAACGAGCACAAGAAGTGTTAGGAATATATTATGGCTGAATTGCAAGAAAAGTTCAGAAAGTAATCGTGAAGACCTAAGTGCACAAAAAGCATACACAATTCACTTTATGAAAGATGGTAAAGTTCACATACTTCTTGTATATAGCACTTAAACTTCATGTGCACTTTGGTAAACTTGTATTTTGGGCCATTTTAGTAACTAATAATTTAGGCCCGTCTCGATGCCATTAGAATTCAAATTTCTAAAAACCCATAAACATTCATGTCCCAGCCGGAATTCGAACCCAAAACCTTGGAAGTTGCTTCAGTGTTTTCTGATTCACAATTGCGGACAAGGGTTTGCTCGTCTTGTCAAGAATTTCTGCGTTCCTACCTTACATGTAGAATAGGGGAGAGTTTCGTATGTCGTTATCATTTGAACCGAAAGTGGGGAAAACTGAACTCTAGAGTTCAACATTTTCAATACCATCAACAGTAGATCTGAGGCGGCTGGGTACACTCCAAGACTTGAAACCTACTCTATCCAAAAACGCATAGTCCAAAATTATACAATGGATGCGCGAGGGATTCCCCAAAGAAAGTAAGAAATTACCAGCCATTCTCTGGTGTAAATGTGGTTTGAAATAAGCACGAATAAGGCTACTTTCGGCGTGAGTAAACCTGCTATCACTTAATACCATCCATATTAATTTTCAAACGGAGAGAAGCGGACGATTGTCTTAAAGTTGGTCCTCCTAATGGTAATCTAATTGAAGTGTCTGATAGCAGTTACGTTACTTGTGAACTTTTCACGAAATCTTTTCATTTCATCGTTCATGTGAATTAATCTCCTAAAAACAAAGTTTCGGTGTTAGAGAGGCACACAATTCTTTCCAGTAACATTGAAGTTACTGATTTGTCCAGAGAATCTGCAGTAATTTCGCTTCAACTTTCTGGACACACCACTCACGTATTAAAACCACCTGATATGTGATTCTTTTTGCCTCCTAAGGATGCCTGTAGTTCCTGCGATTAGAAGAGATTAATTGGGAGGGGCTATGGCTATTAAACAATAATACTTTGCAAGTCTCTTCACTGAAGCTTTTTTATCGTAAATGCACACCAGAAATAACTGCGAAATATTTCAGGTCAAGTGGCAGGTGGTTTGAAGATCTTCACATTTCTACTAATGAACAATACGCTGCGGTTAACATCCTTATTGGTAAGGCTTCTTCCTCTTCGATTGGAACATCTAAAGACATAGATCCAAACTTGTCTGAAGAAGTTAACCATTCTGTCATTTGTACTACAGAAATTTATCCGATTTCTACACTGTAAAAAGTGGAAACACGAAATGGATGAAAGTTACTCCGCTTTATGGAGAAACAAAAGTTGAAAATTAGCGCTTTGTTGTATTTACTCTTAAATGTGGTTATAGTGTAAGCCCTTTAGTGGAAAGACTGGTAACCTTAACTCCATTTTAAAGTTTAACATTTTCTTTGTAATGGCTTAACGTTAACTGAAAATTGGCTGAAACTGGCCAAAGTTTCGTCGGTGAACGTTCAGCTTATTTTACGCTTAAAATGCGGTCATTTTCTGATCGAAGTGTAAGCTAAACTGGCCGTTTTGAGGTTACGTACTTTTGTGGATGAGGTTTAAGCCTTAGTTGGATATTTTATAGTCCAATAACAGGAGTAAAGTTACTTGCTTGTAACTGAACGCCCCACCATTTTGAGTGTTTATGTTGTTTTTACGCTGTGAACAGTAAACAGCTGACTGGTGGATTGAGAACGACATGATTGCATTGGCGGAAATAGGAATTAAGTTGGTATAAATCTTTACACAGTAGCAAACGCATTTTTTCTTTTTTTTTCTCCCGAGATTCCTCGTAGCAAAATCTACAGGTTGATTATTAACCTCCTGCGCAGTAAAGTCCTCGCCATGAATATCACTCGGAAAGCCGTTAACACAAAAACTGCCTTTGTAGGTAAGTGGTGAGAGCATCTGATCAGTGTCCTAGTGGACCCTGGATCGAAACCCGACCACCTGCACTTTTTTCTTTTCTTTTTTTTAATTTTAGATTTTAAAGGAACATTAAATTTTCTTCTTTTCTACTTTCAAAAAATGTTCTGCTTCAATGAAATACGTTGGAAAAGACATGTATGCGCACTTTGAAATTTTACAGAGAGTAAAACGTTCAACCGAAAACCGGCTGAATATAGGTTAAATCAAAAAGGTGGAGGCAGCTCAGCTGCCTCCATTTTTGGATGAACGTTGTGTTTCCAATTTTTACAGTGTATAATATATTTAAGTTACCAAAACGAACTTCAAAGGTCAGTTGTATTAACTTTCTTCCTCACAATTCAAGGCAGAACTTCAAATGAAAGAGAGGAAGAGGTATTGAAAGATATAAGCTAATTAATAGGACATTTTTATTATTTTGTTCTGCAGTTATCAGAATCATCATTTCACGGTTCAGTAATAAAATGAGCCTAAATAAGCTAAGTGCCAAAATGTGTGTGTGTGTTTTTTTAATTAAAACAATTCTAAAGCTCTTTATTAAAATTATTTCCAACAGTGATCTTGTGGCAAAATTATAACTAGTAGGCATATAATAAATGAGCACTTCAGTGGCTCATTTGCTCTTTCTAGGATTGCTGAGGGTGAAAGTAATCGGTATATTTGCTCTGACCGAATAAAATATGGGTTTAATCATTGATCCTAACAATATTAATGAGATTATGTTCTCCTGTACTTAACTTTTATTGTGGTTTTCTAGTTCTAGGAACTTCCAATTAGCGGTACAGAATAATCAGTACCCTCATAGTGCGGTAATGCGGATTCCTATTATCACCAGGGATATATGTAATTATTTAATACATTGCAGAGCTATATTGCTATTACTGTTCAAATCCTAGTCGTGTTCATTTAATCAGTCATAAGTTAACCAAACCTATTATTAGTTGTTTCTAAGTCGATAACATAATTAAAAAAAATCTTTTAAAAATGCCACTTTCATGCCGCCCATATGACTAATGCATTTGTGATACCCTGCTTCAAACTGACGTGATTTGTTTGTTGGTCAATTAGTGTAACCTATTATAATGTAACAAAATGTTGTTCTTTTTTCTAAAAGATCACTTTTATGTCTATGCGACTATTAAAATTGTAGTTAATACGAGGGGCCAGCGTGAAGCTCAATCCTTCTGAGGAAGGTCCACATAGTTTGAGACCGATCGCTAGCGCCGCGTAATGGTGGCGTCACGAAACGTCAGTCGAGATGGCACGAGTAAGGAATGTGTTGGTGAACGCGCTGTGAATTCTCTACCTGTTTCGCAAGGCATGTCGGCGAAGAAAATTCACGAGGACATGTTGGCTACATTGAGGAATGATGCTCCGTCATATGCAAGGGTCAAAAGGTGAGTGGCAAAATTCAAACGGGGCAGGTACTCATTGTCTGATAAGGATCGTCCAAAAACGGTGTTGCCAACCACTTTCTTCGTCAGGGGTTGGTAACAGTGGAGTACCGCTAAGAGAATACTAGAGGGGAAATACGTAGAGAAAACCTAAAGTGGCACTCGCCTGGACATTCCCTTCCTAGGTAGACTTAAGACTTACCAAATCCTCCTCGTATTAAACTTTCGTAAGTTGTACTTTGGAGAACTAGTGCAACGAACAAAAACATAACAGCATGCTATTTCTCCTCTTAAAAATGTAACTTTTATGTATATTTAGTACATTTGCATACCTTGGTTAATTTATCTGATTTGGTACTATCTTTCCGAATATTTTTAAACTTTTATTTATTAGCTTTGTCATTACTTAACATTAGTTAATTTTGATGTCCTACGTGCGACATTTCCTACTAGTATCAAATCAAATATGGGATGGTGAAATTTCTCTTTCTGTTTTAGATGTCAAATTACATTTCAAACCGTTTTTAGATCCTTCTCGCACTTCCGGCTTATATTTCAATTTATAAAATAGATGTCATATTTGTTTTGGTAATGATTTTTTTTCGACGTTCAATATCCGCGTATGTGTAAACGTGACATGGATTTATGTCAGCCTTCTCTAGAAAAACATCTGCGAGGGTTCATAAACGAGATAGATTATAAATGTCTTTCAGCTATACATTGGAACTGGTCTATATCCTCGTACGTACCAAAATCTCAATATTCAGTAATTGTGTAATTTGCTAACAGTGCAAAGCCTTATTGTTTATCGCACACCGCAAAAACTGTACCTTTGAATAGTGAGTACAAAATGCCGGGTTTGTACCCACAACTTTTGAGAGGCAGTGGCGAACCCAGGGTTGGGTTTAGAGGGATGGTTCTTTGCCTCCCAATTCTTGGGAGGGAACATATTAATAAAAAAAAAAAACGATGGTAAAATATGAATCCCTGTGCCCGGAAACTGGTCTTGCTCCCTGTTCAAGGAATTTAATACCGTAATTTGGTTATTTAAATTTCTAGTATATGTTTAAAAAAAATGTTATAACCAAAGTTGGAACTGTAACATTTGTTTGGGTTACACGCTGCTCAATAAAACTCTGGATTTGAAAACACGTTCCATTATATTTATGCACTGAGGTGGGTACACGCTGTGATTAAAAATATTACGTGGGTACACGCATATAGCCTCGATTCCACCCCTGGTTATAACAATTGTTAAGAGTCCATCAGTTGAAGCTTCTACTAATAAAACATTGGTGACTTACAAGCACAAATAAGATTATCAACACAACACGAAAACCCAAGACAATACCTGACAAGACAATATGCCCTTGATGTCTCATATTGTAAGTATATGGTCAGTTTGAGTAAACTATTTGGTGACGATTATCGTTCTTTTGAAATCTAAGTACTCAACACAGGTAATGTACAAGCGTAAGTATAAGGTTTGATAAGGGATAACTATGGTATTCTTTCTGCCATGTTCTCTCGGCTTGTGTGGAACGTCTTTAGGTTGGAAGTACCTTCCTGAAGATATTAGAAGCGTCCCACTACGGTTAAGGTGCTTTCAGACTAGCTGCGGCCTTGTAACTGGAACGTTTACCATGGGACATCCTTTTAAAGTCTCCTAAACAATTATTGAAGTTATAACGATGATAAGCTTCCTATGCTCAGCTTTGTCTTTGGAAAATAACAATCTGGGTAGAAAGCCAAATATTTGATTATCCATTACAAGAAAATTAATTATAATTAAATCCTAAATATGCATGTATTGGACTAGGAACAATTTGGTTACATTGACTTTAGTTAATTAAAAAAATGGAATTTAAATTTAACTGTTTTTATAGCTAATATTAAAGAGTGAAAAGTATTGGCTGGACCGGGGATCAAACCGGCGATCAAACATCAAATCTTGATGTCGATATTCTCTCTCGAAACCACCTGGAGAGTACCACAACTCCTAGTTGTTCTTGGACTTTCCTGCGTCTCATAATGGTTAACATCTTACACGGAAGAAATAATTTCCAAAGTTGAAATGGAGCCAACTTCCGATGATATTTTCTGTACATCAAGCCTCTGTAGGTACAGATACAATTAATATTAAAGAGTCAAAAGTATGTGACTGTGGGGTGGTTTCGAGAGATAATATCGACGCGAAGAGTGGAAGGTGTGTGATTGGGAAGCGGGTCGACCGGGTGGCGCAGTGGTAGAGCATTGGGACGGTAACCGAAAGGTCCCGGGTTCGATTTCTGGTCCAGTCACATACTTTTCACTCTTTAATATCAATTTTATTTGTACATACAGAGACTTTATATACAGAAAAAATCGGAAGTTGCCTCCATTTCAACTTTGGAAATGTTTTTATAGTCTTTAGACATTTTTGACGCACTCCACATACGATAAGAGGGGACTAAGGAGTCGAGCAGGGCCTAGTTTGAAGGTTCTATCCCGCCGTTCTCCTGATGTGACTGAGGAACATCTCTGGGAAAACCTCAATCAAGATTGCGAGCGCTTCGAGCGATCTCAGGACCTTCCTATTGCAAAACTAACGCTCTATCAATAAACCACAGCCACTCAGTGATACAGAAATTGAATATGAACTTCCGAAGCAATTAAATGATAAGGGCATATACACTTGAATAAAAACAATTGTTTTTGTAGGTAAGCAAACAAACCTTAGAGTGTAAAATAGCGTTCTTGCGATCTTTTGTTTGCAAATGTAAATCTGCAGCTACATTGATACAATAGATTGTGTATTCTTACAACAAGCTGAGGTACACACTGTAAAGGGAAAAAGACAGGTCTCTGATAAGCATTTGAATTTGGTCCCACAACATGCTAAAATGCTAAAAAAATAATTGCTAATAAATTTCTTTACTCCACTTTAATATACATATGACAAAGATCAACACTACAATCAATATTGTCACTTGAGGCTGAGTACATACATCATACATCAGAGTATATCAGTTATCTGATTGCTGTTGTTGTTCAATTAGCATGCTATACTAATCTTACTCAGTGCACGCATGCATTATATATCCGTTGTGTAAACTCGAGGACCAACAAATTGGGTCACACATGCAAATTGTGCTGCCCAAGGGTTTACTCGCCAAGGTCATTGTTTTCGATTGGCAATGGAGAAGTTCTGTTGGTATAGAAAATAATATACAGTATAAACTGTTAATATCCAAGCTTTAATCTAACATGCACTTAATAGTATTTTTGCAGCTATATTTATAATTACTTACTTACTTACTTACTTACTCTCTGGCTTATGGAACTCGCAAGTTCATCGCTGCAGTATCAAATGTTCTCCATGGGATTCTGTCCTGAGCAAGATCAAACCAGTTTTCATCAGAAACATCTACGGCTCGAAGATCCCTTCTAATATTATCCTCCCAACGTTGTCTCGGTCTTCCCAATGGTCTCCTTCTCTCCGACTTACCAACCACGATGTAATATTATATTCGTTCACCCCATTCGAGCTACATGGTCTGCCTACCTTAGTCGTCGCGATTTCATTATTCTAACAACATCACGTGAGTCGTAGAGTCCGTGAAGTTCGTCAGCTATATGTATAACTTTCAAAAATTGTATAAGATAAACTGAATTTGATGGGCGACAAAAATGAACGATTAATAATAAAAGCGACGGGCATTCTTAGCACAAATATTAAAAGATAATTAATATTAATATGAACGTCACTTTCCATCAGCTACCACGCTTTTATTTGTCATATAATTCATTTTGTTATTTTTGTCAAAGCAAAGAAGAGGTGCTTCAGGATCTTCGTAGGCCTGTTTCTATTCTCAATATTCTCAACAACATTCCTACACACACCAACATAGCTCGGTATGCTGATGGCACTGTCGCATATGCTTCCTCGACACAACCGAAGCAAACCACAATATATATATTCCCTTTATGTTGTCAACCCCTGGTGCTTTATTGTTACTAATACTTTTAACTGCCTCCTTCACTTCTTCTAAACTCGGCTCTGGTTCTTCTGCTTCATTAAACTTGATCCCCTCTCTTCCATTACTCTGTTCTTCTACATTAGTCGTTTCCTCGTTAAGGATGTCTTCAAAGTATTGCGCCAATTCATCTAAAATTTCATTCTCGTCCATGATTACTTTATCCCTTTGGCCTTTATACGCCGCTATCCTGGGTTGGAATCCTCCTTTTATCTCCTTTATCCTTTTATACATCTGTCTAGATTCTCTTGTCCGAGCCATTTCTTCGATTTCCTCTATTCTATTTTTCTCCCATTCTCGTTTTTTTCTTCGACATGTTTTTGTTACATCTTTTCTTTTCCTTTATTCTTCCACACTGTCTCTTGTTTTCCGATATAAAATCTTCTTTCTTGCCTCATTTCTCTCTTCCATTACTTTCCCGCATTTCTCATCATACCAAAAGTTTTCCTTTCGTTTCTGTGTCTTGAAAAGTATTTCATCCCCAGTTTTCAATATCGCTGTCTTTATTCTCTGCCAATGTTTTTCTATATCTTCTTCTTCCTGTCTTCTTGCCTCTACCAAATTGTTATTCGTAGCCTGCTGATATTCCCTTCTCACCTTCTTATCCTTATTGAGCTTTTCGGTATCATACATTGTGCTTCTCTTTCCATTTACCTTCCTCTTGTTTGATATTCTCTGTCTATACTTTATCCTCACCAAATAGTGGCCCGTGTCTGCATCTGCTCTCCTACAGCTCCTTACGTC
>JAGDQP010067561.1:0-11133 GCA_022664845.1 Lepisma saccharinum
GCGATTTTGACTTGACAGAGGTTATTTTTTCTTAGACAGACAGGGTGAATACCGTAATGCATAACTGAGTTATCCTATTTATCTTTGTGGTATGCTTATATCGTACGGGCAACATTGCCATCAAAAAGTGACGTTTCGTTTTGTTTGGAAGCGCGTGATTAGAGTGTAGGTTTTATCAGTTCACAAAGTATCATTCCAATGGAGATAGTCTCGAGATAGAGATGTTCGTTTGTCAGATTGTGTTGTTGTAAACAGAGTAACGTTGATTTTTTTAATTCATTATAAACGTTTGTGTCTTTTCCGATCGGGAATACTTAAGATCTTAACAGGGATCTTATAATCATCTAATGTATGTCGATTCAAATATATATCTTATTGTTCAACGTCAATATTTCTATTGGGAGCACAAAACGGATCTCCGTTCCCTAACAAGTTATTTTTAAGCAATTATGATAGAATGGTACGTAAAACCCATCCGTGGTTTATCTTCATCTTCATTCTACATACATACACATACACACATACACACACATAAACACACACACACACACACATATATATATATGTGGGGGGGGGGTTAAATACAACGACTACTTTTAGTGAACTATCGATTTATTATTTATTTATTCTTTGAATTAAGTTATATCTCTTTGCAATAATTATTAACTTCAAGCATTACAAGATATAGTAGTGGTGTCTGTACATCACGTTCCTATAGCTTTTTACGATGATGTTTAAGCTGTGTTGTGATCCTGTGTTGTTTAAGCTTCTTCAATAGTTTCTTTTTCGTCTCTCAAACATACACCACCTCACACTTAAACAACGGTTTTCTCTTAACCCTTTGTAGCACCTTCCTTATTGTTTCTCTCTAAGTCCATGTTATTCTTCTCTCCTTTCCGATATGTTTCATTCCTACTGTTCCCAACAGGCTTTTACTTCTTACTTTTTCCAGACCTTTCATTCCACATAACTTTCTCTTATTTTCTCCTTTTCCTTCGTTCTCCTTTCTCTTATTGTCTTCTTTTTCCTTCCTGGTCCTCCTCCTGTCTTCCTTATTATATGCATTCTCCTTATGCTCTTCTCAGTAAATTAGTTAATTAAAATGTTTAATTTTGCATCATAGTAATTAAGATTTCGTAAATCCCAATTTCGGCAGGGAAAATTCATAAATGTATTAACCTACTGACTCGATATTTACTCGACGCATGTAACTTGTCACAAAATGCCTACATTTGGAAGTAATTCGTGTGTATAGTTGATGTATATAATTTATAATAAAGTATCATTTGTGTTTTATTTAATTTAGTTCCTGTATGCTGAACATAAACCCATCTTATATCTCAAGGATGACGTTTACTCGATTATCACTTTTGCGGGTAAGGAATGGGGAACGAAGCGGTCATGACATTCGTTGGAGTACCATCTCTGTATTCGCCTCCTGAAACCAATTAGGTACAGGGGAGGGAAAGCATGTTTCAAATCACTTCATACCAGTTCATTGTAGCACTCATTGAAGAACACGAACAGTGTAGTCAGAAAGCTGCGTGCAGTGTCAAGGGATTTATTAACATAAGTTAGAAAGAGCTCATTGCTTTAGTAAGTCTACAACTGCAAACTAATTAACCTCAGAACTCTTTTTCATTCTACTCAACAAAGGAAAAAGGTTCTCTCCTTGGTGTACCGTTCTGAATTGAGATTCATGTGAGTGTTCGAATTTATGTGTGACATTTAGGCGTCTTATGGCTTAAGTCGGGATAAAGTAGGGGAAGGGTGCGACAAGGAGTCGGTCAGGGATTAAGTAGAAAGTATCATCCCGTCATTTGCCTGGTGTGACTAAGGAATAATATCAACCAGGATGGTACGCCGCTGGTATCGATCCCAGGCCCTTCCGAATGCAAAGTCAACGGTCTATCAACTGAGCTACGGACACTCGATTTATAATGGAGCAAATGTGATAATTTGTTGGCAGATGTTTTCGTTTGTTGCTATAACAAAACGTACTGAAATTCCCACGTAGTTTCACCTACTTTTAAAACTTTTATGTATACTAAAACACTAATACTAATCCAATGCTTGTTGTCCTTTTTTCTGTCAGATATTTGATCGAAGCCATCAATCGAAGACGAAAGTTGGTTGAATCGAAGTGTAATCAGAGTGCAAGAACATTTTTAAATAAGATGTCAAGTTTGACATTACGTACGGCGAAATTCAGTGCCAAATGCTGTCTGTCCACATCAAATATTTTAGTTATACTTGCACTTTTAGCTACATTCTTATCTTCGTACGCTGCACATACTTCCCACTTCAATACCAAATGTTTTAAACAAAGATCCAACACTAAGAACGTTTATTCTGTAAGTGGTTTTCTATTCTATGTTTCAGTTACGTCATACATTGGAGTAACGTTGCGTTATAACGTGTTGCTAAGGATTCTTTCAGGATAATGTATTTGTGTTATTTTGTTGTTTCAACTGCTGTGAAAATAAATTATGAACTTTTCCTACAAGAGCAATATTATTCAGAGAAGGAAACTACCGTAAAAATTACTTTAGTTGACGCAGTTTTTACACTCTTGATTGCACCGTCGCGTTGTTCCACCCGATGCACCGTCGTTATTGTCCGAATTCACAGGTAGTGTTTAATAAAAGCCATGAATTGACGGGTCCGGCTTGTGTATACTTATACGAAAATCAACTTAACAGTTGAGTTTGTATAATTGGGTGACACGTATTTTCTAATTTGCTGCAATTTGCAGTTCTTGGCTAATGACTTGGATGAGTGCCCATTATTTTAGGAAGGTAGCATGTGAGTATATGCTTCTGCAACTGGAACAATATTCGTTACTGAAGGTGAGTCTACTACAAAGACCATGTTTTGGGGTAAAACGTTGGTAAACTTTATTTTGTATGGACCATTCTAACAACTTTTCTACTTAGGCTCGTCTCGATTATATTGTAAAGGCACTGTTATCAGGTTGAAACATAAGTAATGTCGTATGTGCGATGAACGCTGCAAAGACGCCATCTGACGAGCGGATAGTGAAGTAGGGCATGTGCCATAGCTGAGTCATATAAGGCACTTGATTGTGCAGCTTTGTGTAGAAGGAGAACGGTCCACTCCACCTTTTGGAAGAGTGGATTGTGTTTGATCATGGCAGTGTCGGAGAACCATATACGGCATGACATACTGTATAAATCTCACCAGGGAGATCCAGCCAGCGCAGAGGCACGAAATATCAATGCCGTATATGATCAGGGTGCTTTTGACATGCGAAAATGCTAGAGGTGGTTCCAGATGTTTTGGTCTGGGGACACCACACCAACCTCACCAGTAAGCCACGAGAAGGTAGACCTGCGAAGCTGGATAACGATGTCCTGCGAGCAGCGGTGGAGACAAATGCAATGCAAATTGTTGAAGAACTGGCCAGCGAACTCTGTGTAACCCATTCCACTGTTCATCGAAATCTGCAGGAACTTCAGTACGTGTTGAAACACGGAAAATGGTTATACCATGTATTAACGCCTCAACAGAAACCAGAGCTAGTTGATATATGCAGTCCCTTGTTCAGCGGACATAGACGTGCCATTACTGGACAGAATGGTGAAAGGAGATGAAAAGTGGGTCCTCTACCATAACATTACATGCACACGGCAGTGCGTACCTAAAGGGGGCCACAGGAACTGTGGCAAAACAGGATCTCCACCCCTTGAAAGTGATGTTCAGTGCTTGGGGATATCCGTGGGATAATCTATTTTGAGCTCTTGCCACGTAACCAGATCATCAATGCAGATATCTCCTGTCAGCAGCTTGAACACCTACTAACTGCATTGTTGGAGAAACATTCTGCTCTGGTTAGTCGCAAGGATGTGCTCATCCACGGTGATAACGCGCGCCCACACATAGCAAGGAGGACCTGTGCTTAGATTCAGGAATGTAGCTGGTAGAAACTCCCTCCCACATGGCGTTTCTACCAGATCTTGCACCAACGGACTACTGTCTTTTTCGCAGCCTCCAAAAACACCTTTTCGAGGAAACAATGCAAAATGAGAATGGCGTGCGACGAACAGTGACCCAGTTCTTTGTCTCCAAAACCAGTGACTTCTTTCAGCGGGGAATTCAACAACTTGTTGACGGGTGGCAAAGTGTTTTGGAGTCCGACGAAAACCACTTTCCAGACTAACAGTAGTGTTCCAGGAAAAGCTATCGTTCTTTTCCTCACGGTGCAAAAATACGACATTAATTATAAGAAAACTGATAGTTAGAATTCACAAACACTCATGCCCCGAGAGGGATTCGAATCCCGCGACCTTCGAGTCGCTTGTATAACGCATTAGACCACACGGCTGTCTGGTTCGACCGTGCTTTGGGATTCACGTGGTGAACTATATATGAAAGTGGCAAAATTATGAATTTATGAAGCGAAACGTGGTAAGAAATGACATTAGTTACTTTTCTGTTTCGTTGAAAAAAAACTATGTGACGTGCTGTTAGTTTCATTTAATTCGTCAATCTTCAACGCTCCAAATCCTGTGATGTTGCCAGGTATACTGTAGCTCTAGAAGATACTGTTGTATTAGTAGAGTATATATAATGTAAATGTCGTGGATATATCATATATTCGTCAAAATAGTCTTTAGAGCATCCGTCGATTCAAAGTAATATGCGAATAATACCTTTACTCTCGTGGTGGTCAATGTGCTCCTGAATTCTAAAGGATTTACGGCCTTAAAGAGCGCGACAGTTGATCAAGCTTTCCAGTGCAAGAATATTCTTACCCTTCTTCACGAGTATTCACTCAAGTAAGCATTAAATATATAAAGCGGGGTATTTAATAGTTAAACGTTTATCCTAGCAAATAAACTTCAAGTTCTTAGACCTCTCATTAACACTTATTTTAAAGGTTGCTGATCCACAAAGTATGGCCAGTACCAGTTGTAAGGGTTACACCCTTATTCCAAGCATAAGTAGAGAGGGAAATCAGGAAGGAAGTATGAGGATAGATGGTTGGTCTATGGGTTCTAAGGTATTTTTATCATTTTCTTGATTTATTAACTCTGATCGTGGGCATTATAAGTATTCTGCTTATAATCATACACTTGGTTCTGTGGAATCAGCGGCTGTCATATGGGAAAGATGAAGGTGAAGTGCAATTGACTGCTCAACACTTTGTCACATTTAAGACAGGTGGATGATAAATTTTCTCCCTTAGGGGCGTCTCTAGGGATTTATGATAAGACAGGTGAGCCCAGAATTCAACTTTTATGAGTACTGTGCAATATTATAGGTAAAGATTAAATGATAATGAGGTGTTGTTTATTCTGGATTTATGGGCGCTATAGGGAAGAAAACATATGGACCGGAGTAGATAACTTTAAGTTGGATTTTGAAGACTTCTCGAGCGGCAGGAGTGATTTGGTGAAAGATGCCTGTTCTGTTGGCACGGTAGAGATTTTGAAAGGTGAGTGCTAAGAAAGCAATGATTTGTTCTAAGGTAGGACTGGAGGATTTGGGGTTGGTTCTCTATTTCAAGGAAGACGTAGTAGAACTGCTAAGAAGTCATAATTATTCTGATCATTAGGGTCTGGTTTAGGTCTTCCTGGACATTTGTCGGGAAACGTAGGGTGTTGTCCATTACACTGACTGCATTTAAGTGTGTTTGATAGAGTGCTGCATGTTTGTGTGGTGTAGTTTTCTTAACAAATACCGCACTTGGGTTCATTGCGATATTCAGAAGTTGACTGGTTGTTGAATGTTTGATATTTTTCGCAACGGAGTGGTAATGGTGGTTGAATTCTTGGTGCTTCCACACTGTATCTGTGTTCGTATATGAATGCTTAGAATGTAATGAGTTGATCCATATTATTCTGATCTAAAGTAAGCACGTGAACCATGAAACCGATGTTTCAATCTTAGTTGTGATAAGCAAGAACTTTGTGATGGTGTGCCCTTCTGTACGCTGTTCGGCTTATATTTCGTCATTTGATGTATCTGGGTTTAGTCCTCTGATTACAACTGATAGCTGTGGTGGTCGGCGTGGTGGAGGTAGCATTCTGACTGTTCTGGTGGTAAGTAGAGCAAGATACGCATTTTTACCGAAAATTTCGTAACTGTATTTGTTGCGAATTATAATTGCCAAGTTGCTGACAGTTGATTTAATAATGATGCCGTTGCGTGTTGGTATGATTTCTGTGCTGAGATCTCGAGGAACGTATTTGGTTAGTTTTAAGAGAAGTTGTTTTGGCGTCTGATAGCGTGGATCGAAATTAGTTAACAGGAAGGTGCAGTTGCTGTATTAGCTGATTGGTCTCCCGGGTAGTTCATGAATTGTTGTTGATCTGAGTGAGAATCGGAAGCACTGAGAGTGTGAGTAAGTTTATTTGGAGGTGATTTGTCACTGCCGGAAGTGCGAAGTGATGAAGAACGTTATCGTGTTTCAGATGGTATTGATTGTACTGAATGACGTGCATGTTTGGTGACTGCGAATGGATGTAAGCTTAGGCGTTGGAGTAAATGATATTGATTAATGGTTGTTGATGGTTGTTAGTTTCTTTGTTAGACATGGTGTAATTCTAGATGATAAATGTATGTAGGATCAGCCAGAACGTGAGTAGAAAGACCAGTCACCATGATGATGAAAGGTGAACAGATCTACTGAAGATGTACTACAGATGATAATGTAAATTACAGGTGGAATAGCTCATAGAAATAGTTGTCTAGTTATTGTTCGCCTTTCCTTCAATATTTATCGAAACGAAGCCTATTGGCTTGCTCAGACTGGCCGTCTAAATGAACTTATTGCAGCGAAGAATGCCACAGGAAAATGACGTGGGAAGATATAAAAATTCTGGCTACTTCGGTCCATTTAGTTAATAGATGGCGTCTTAGTACCAGCTGAGTATGTTTCACGACATCAATAGATTTTAACACATTTCTGGCATGTAAATGCTCAATGCATATTTGCTGTTCCAAATATCATCGCTCATAGGTTCAATGATAATCTTTGCTGTAGTAGTTTTAAATTTTCCGATTAAATATTTACGCACAATAGTCTATCATTATTCCTTAGTTCATCATTATTCCTCAATTGATCACCCATTTGCCAGTGTTATGTTACATCATCATCATCATCCATTCTCACTATTAATTTGTAAATAAAGAACACATTAACTTACATGTTATTACCTTTTTCACAAATAACCTTTTGTATGGTTGGTAAATGTTGAAATTAACACAGAAAAATTGACAGCCGCCGCGACCGGGACTCGAAAACGGATCTCCCAGTTACCGACTAGGTGTGCTGCCATTACACCGCCACGGCACGGCCAATTCTCTGTGTATATGGAATCAGTATAATAATCCTTTCGGAGTAAAGGAAAGACTGACGCAAGAATTCTACTCACAAAAGACGTTATATCCATTTTGCGAGTTATTTTCTTTGTCATTATGGCGGAATTGTTTCCTTTGTAATATAATTTAGATATTTAGTATCCTCCCTTTCCCCATAGTGACACAAAGAAAATCACTCGTAAAATGGATATAACTTTTTTGTGAGTAAAATTATTGCATCACTGTTTCTTTCCCGAAAAGGTTTTTATACTGATATCACTTATTTTGTGAGGCTGTCTGTTAACAAAAGTCCATAGTCTTCACACAAAAGGTCGATTTTGGACCATTGTAGACTCCGTATCTCGAAAACGGTAACTTCTTTAAAACATACAAATAAACTTCTACTAGTTGAGGTCCGCAATTAACCCCCAAAACCCCCGGTACCACCCATTTCGGGTACAAAACAAAATGAAATGACGGACAGAATGACAGACAAACTTTTCTATCGTTTGTGAAAATTCTGTAATTCGGCTAAAAAAGGTCGTAACTTTTGAACCCCTTCACTGATTTTGACGTGTGATACACAGTTTGAAAGGCATTGAAGCTTAGGTTATGATACCGCAAGTTTCGCAGCTCATATAGTCTGGGGTCAGTGCTATCATTAGAAATGTGAAATTTTTATATGTTTTTTCGCACTGCCCTCGGGGTGCCCGGGAGGTCCTACCGACTCATTTTTGTCTGTGTCTTAGTATGGCAAAGAGCTTTCAAATGCAAGTTCAAGTATCAAAATCGGGCTTATAGTTTGCTAGATGCAAAACTAGCTGTATACCTACATAGAGTACCGCTAACAGACTTATTTGTCAGCGTCACTCGATAAACTACCGTTCTTCATGATGTTCCTCTCGCCGAGACACTCTCCCAACTTCATAGCTGGTTACGAGGCCCAGGCACCCCCCTTGCGGAGATTTTTAGTTGAGGAATCTTTTCTGTTATCATGCAGTGCGAAAGAATATATGCCATTCCTTTTTCACAAATAAATGTTGAATGTTGTATGGTAAATGTTGAAATTAACACATAAAAAATCTCCTCCGAATTTGGACCTCGTAACCAGCAACGATGAGTTGAGAGAGTGTCTAGGAGAGAGGCACATTCCATATACAAAGAGAATTAGCCGTGCCGTGGTGGTGTAATGGTAGCATACCTAGCCGACAACTGAGGGATCCGGGTTCGAGTTCCGGTCGCAGCGGCTGTCAGTTTTTCTGTATTATTTTCAAGTAAAGCCTCTTTAACACGAACCCGCTTAAGATGAGCACTCGGTTAACACGAAAAGATATGATTCCGGCATGGTTACATTGTTTCTTATGGGAAGTTAACACGAATTTCGGTTAGCACGAATTACGAACAGTTCTTTATCCTCTTGCATCATTTCATATCGTTAATCACGAACTTTTGATTAAATTTGTATCATTTTCTTGACATTTCTAATCTGGGAAACCATTACGAAACCATTGTTGAAATTGAAATAGTCATTATCATACGTAATCATTTGGTTTGTAAACAACGAGTCAAGGTTCAACTTTTGATAAAGCTACATTATTGCAACAGAATTTCAAGAGTGAGGTCGGAATCGTAGAAAAGAGGAAATAATCAGGCATAGATATACAGATCAAAATGAAGATTCTGGATAAAGTAGACTGCTGTTCATTAATGAAAACTGCATCTGAATTTGAATTTCTATTTATGGTTTTTAGGTATCTAAGGCTTACGCCAGGATAGGGGAGGGGAAAGGAGAGGATTCGGGAAGGTATCGACCAGGGCCTATGTTGAACGTGCCATCCCAACATTTGCCTGATGTGACTGAGGAAAAATCCTGGAAATACCTCAGTCAGGATGGTCGTACGTTGGTATCGAACCCACGACCTCCCGAATGCTAGGCCAATTCCCTATCACTGAGCTACGGTGGCTCGGTTTTTACCTTTAAAATTTAGGAATATTGAGACTGCAGTCAAGACGATTATGAAAATTCATGAGTAGTTATGTTTAGTATTAAAAGAGCCATGACTCTTGAGTAACTTTTCAAAAATAAATTATAATTGTATCTTTAGCAACTTCACAATATTTCCCTACATTTTTTGTATATTTTCTGGTACCCCATTCTTTAGATCTACCAGTTGTGTGCCTATAAAATACAATGTGATATGTCATATCATATTACAAGATCGTACATTGTAGAGTGGTTCTAATTTTTAAAATTTCGAAAAGTCAACGGGGCACGTTTTCAATCTACTCCATTGATCATAAAAGTAATTTTGGTAACATTTTGTCAATTTTAATTAATATTTAGAGGTCAGGGTCTGCAAAATCTCAGTATCTCACAATGCTAAACATAGGAGCACTCATGGTGAAATTGCTTAAATGTTGTAAACCCTTAATTAGATGGGAATTTGGGAAGATATGGCGACCTTAGGTGCCGCCCAAATTAAAATGTACTTTTAATACAAATATTACTCAAATTTAGACTTATTTCTCTCAAAATTACATCCAATAGTGAAAACATAACTACAGTTATACCAAAAGATGAGACCAACATCCGAATAGTGAAATTATCGGTGGTAAAATCAACAAAACTGTAGTGTTAAGCTATTTCTTGAAGGAAGTTTGTTTGAATGGTAACTATGACAATAACTGTATGACTGTTTTCTAAAAATAACAATTCTAATAATTAACATTTGCGTATTCAACATATTCTATATAATTAACATATGCTTCTTCCAATAGAGCTATGAAATAATATTAGCTCTGGGAAATAAAAATCAACAAGACAAGACTTAATTAGATTGATTTATAAGATTGTACAACTTATGGTAGAAGGTGCTTATAATAATATCAATATATATCGTCTTTAATGCAGTTAATAGAAATGACAGGTTTTTTTTTTCAGACCATAACGATTCAATTCTGTGTGATTTTCTACCCTGCAGTTTGATTTTTACCGAACGCTATCTACGATTCCCAAAGTTATTGCACCTTCGCATATGAAATGCACTATCTATTTGAAACTACAAACACTTGATTAATATTAAAGAGTGAAAAGTATGTGATTGGTCCGGGGATTGAACAAGGGACCTTTGGACTACAGTCCCAATGCGCTACCAACTGCGCAGTGGTAGCGCATTGGGACGATAACCCAAAGGACCCGGGTTCGATCCCCGGTCCAATCGCACATTTTTCACTCTTTAATATCAATTGTATCTGTACCTACAGAGGCTTGATGTACGGAAAAATCGGAAGTTGCTTCCATTTCAACTTTGGAAACTTAATTATTACTTTATCGTATTTTACCATAACTACTTTTTGTAAAGTAAACTAAGGCCAAAGCTACATTAGTTTTATTCTAAGTTCTCTTTTATGGAAAAAAACAACAACAACTTGGCTACTGTTAGGCCTGCCACTTGTAAAACGATGAACGTATGCATAATTGTAGAAAAATGACGTGAAATACTTAATAATAGGATAACTTTGAAGGGAAATGAAATTATATGCTTCTGTTAACTTGCAAAAAGATAATTATCTTTTGGAAAATATATCTGTCATAGCTGCCATCGGGATTTGGAATAAAGTACGGATCCGTACAGCTGACCGCGGCGTAAGGCCCGCATTTCCTATGTTCTGGGTTCGAATCCCGGTTGAGGTATCGATGTTTATAGGTACGTGAAGTTGGCCCAACCACATCAAGCTGTTAAGACCAAAACAACACCATGATTTTGTGCATATTTTGTGCTAATTTGTGCACACCATCCCATATTT
>JAGDQP010067562.1:0-11133 GCA_022664845.1 Lepisma saccharinum
ATATTTTACTGAAACCTACTTTTTGTTTATAGCTGCGCATGCGTAAACAATGACCTACTAGTTTAAAGAAGGGACCATTGTTATTTTTAGACGGTTTTCTAATTAATTTAGCGCGTATGCGTAAAAGACTGACCTAATACTATAAAGGAATGGCTCTCACACATAGACATTTAGTCTGTTTGTCAGGTAAAGTTAACGGTCTAGTGAGACAAGTCCTTATTGTTCACTGAGTTTAAAAATTCTTATTAATTTTGAGAAAGCTTATTTTGTAAGCAAGCAAGAAGAGTGATTTAATCAAGCGGTTTATACTATTCTGATCAAGTTAGTGAAAAAATTGAGATTAAGAAAATCTATTTTTTGTAAACTACAAGTGTAATTCACTATTTTATTTTTTTTTTCGCAGTTTTCTTCAATCAACTGAAATTTTACTTGAACTTATTCTATTCAAAGAAGGATGAAATTCAAAATTGCAGATACCACTGATGACAAGATTATCCTTCCAGAGGAGAAAAAGTGAGTCAGCGATGCTGATTGTATGAATAGGGCTTGGATGACTTTGTGCCAGTTGGGGGAACAGGGATTGATATCTCGCAATGTTAGTATTGTTTCTGAGTTCCTTAATCATCTTTACCGTTTATTCCTTTCCAATGTTAACCCTGTTTTCAGTGCTTGTCTTCACGTTCATGACTTGATTGATTTAGAACATACTGTTTTTTCCATAAGCACGCGAATGTTAGGCCTGCTTTTCAGCATTATTGTCTACTATCGGAACCCTATGATGAAAGGAACGGGAGAATCAGATATTGCCTATTTATTTCAAATATTTCCTGTTCCGAGGGAGATATCTATGAAGTAGCACTATTCATAATTTATGCATAATTCATAAAATATATGCTTAATTAGATAAACTTGTCTACTCTCTCTGTCGAAGAAGGCCTCGTTCCTGACATATGAAAGTAATTATCAATAAAGAGGTGTTTAAATTTTATAAGTTTATAAATAATAATTAATTAACTATAGGTTCATACCTTTTTCAAAATTATACATTTTTATTCTTAATCTTTGAATACAGCGTTATTATAGCACACTGATATTCAAAAACTATAAGTCAGTAGTGACAATCGAATTTCACTGCGCATTTTTATATTAACAGAATTCAACAATACCAAGAAGCTAAAATGGAAACGTATAAGAAATTTTGTTCATTCTGCTTTTTAATTGAAAATATGTTAAAATCCAATCAGTTTCCAAAATTTCTTAAATGCGGCCACGTTTTCTTTTTTCCTTTATGTCATACTTTCGACAATCAGATCATTTTGTTACGCCTCACTTTTCAAACGTAACAAATATACTTCAATGAATGACAGTAACGTTCACTAGATTCTTCATACCTCCACGAAAGAATCTTGTACCAAGCGACATCATACGGGAAACTTCAAAAATGTTAGCCAACATGGAAAAATGAATTCTCTCAATAAGTTATTTTGAACTCCTGTGCCCACGGTATAATAAAGTAATGCTTTACTAATTTAAATTGAGCACGGAAATCTACAGTTGTATACATATTATTACTCTGTTATCATAGACGCCAATTACCGACAGATGTATCCAAAATACGATTTCTACTTCCGAAAATCTTTCATAAAATAGAAAACACTAGACATACAGACTGCTAGTTTAATCTGTTTTTTCCTCTGTGAACTTCCGTATAAATCCATTAACTATAAACAGTTCATTTCTTAATAACATCTTATTTCTATGAGATAATCTGTTAGAATTTGAAAAAGTATGTTTCAAAGTTCGGGTTTCCACGTTCCGATCTCAAATGAATGTCTCCAATTGACTGCGTATCTTACATTTTCATCTTTAAGTACTGATATAACATCTTAAAATTAGGTAGTAAACATAAATAAATGTCACCTATAGAAGGACATAAAGTCCCTTCAACTGAACAGAAACAACTGTACGTCTACAAAGTAGACGAAAATTTTTGAAAATCGGCTAGAGAAGTCTAAGAGACGTATCAAAATATAAATTACATAGTTGTCTCATTGTATCATTATCAAGAAAAAAGAGTTCCTTCATCTCAACATAATCGACTGCACGTCTATACACTCAACGGTACTCTTTAAAGATAGACGACAGAAGTCTCAGAGAAGTATCAAAATAAGAATTCCATAGCGGTATCGACTACAAGAGAAAAAAAAACTTTCTATTCTTTTCTCCAGGCGCATAGTAGGACAAATGCAGTTATCGTTACAAGCGAAAGAAGCTTTAGCTTGTTTAAGGTTTAATTCAGCAGTGTGAGAGACAACATCTCCGGTGAAGAATTCAGATAATGTTTAAACCTATAGTTACAAAGAAAAATAATAAAGACCAATCTATTACATTTTCTCAATTAGAATTTACTAAAATTAATTTTCTTTATACGTCTAATTTTCTCTTTTCACCGTCCAAAATTATTTTTCATGAAAGGCAGTTTAATTTTCTTATTCTTTTAAGTTATTCATGAGGTTTTTTAAAAAGTTATTTCCAAATTCTTTACGTTCATGTTCTTCGAGGGCACTTTTAAAAAAGAGTGCTGAACTAGGGAGGGGAGCTTTACTGTATTTTTCTAATCTTTCACGTTCTAATGATGAATTCCTTTACCTTCAGGGGAGGAAAAATCTACAAAGAAGCCTGCTGTACAAGAAGTGCCGAATAAGGGTGGGAACATTAATTTTATTATTTTTATTATTCAAAGTTCTAATGAAAATTTCTTTTCTTTCAGGGGAGGCATTAAAAATCCACAATGAAGACCATATTTACTAGCAGTGCCGAACTAGTTTGGGGCCTTTTATTTACTTTTCTTATTTTCAAAGTTATTTTTCGCATTCTAATGATAAATTCCTTTTTCTTCAGGGCAGGCATTTAAAATATACAAAGGCGGCTTATTGCAGTACGGAGGGCACTTCAGTTATCCGTTTGCATTGGTTATACATGTTTTTATTTCTCTGTTGTCTGCAAATTGTTAACGAAGTACGGTTATCTATTTTCGGTAACACAATGGACGAACTTAGGAAAAGGCGCTGCCACCCCCTTTCGATATAATTAAATGTCTTCTACAAAGGCTTATATTACAAAAAAAACAGTAATTAATATAATTTCAACACCAAGAACTCATCTATTAAAGAGCATCGGAACCCTTTCTCATAATAAAATGATTACATCTGTCTTCTACAAAGGGTTTTCTTACAAAAAAGAGTTATTATTTCGATTTCAAAACCAGGCACGCACCTATGAAGGGGCGCCAGTTCCATAAGTTTTAGCTGAATTAAGTCATGGTTTCCCTCTTTCCGTTTCAAGTCTATTATTATGCATACGTTAAAAAAGAAACCTCCATACTTAAGTTACGAAAAACACGAAAGAACTGAATCAAGCAAACTTGTCCTCAAAGTGGCAGGGCATGGAAAATTCTCGATCTACAGCTTGTGTGACATTAAAAGTAAAAGAACGGGGACAACGTCACCTACAAACATTCCTGTTTAACGTAAACCGGGTCATCGAAGACAACGCAGTAGATATCGGTCGCACTCGCTACAAAATTGCGGGTCGCCTAAATGTCAGGGGCAAGCACTACGTAGTTTAGTTGACGTGGTATGTAGTTGACTCCCATGACGTGATATGGTCGTTTGTAAAAGATTACGGTGGTATTTTGTGTGGGAAAAGTGATGTCATAATCGAAGAACAACGTAAATTTAAGATGGCGGTCGTAATGATTCACGAAGTTTGTCCTCCGGCCTAGGAGGACCTCAGAGTTAATTTTTACCTGTAGTATTGTATTTTATTTTAAATTGAAACAGATATAATTCGGAAAAGAAGAACATAATAACTTTTTGTCCTCTGGGGAATGAGGTTTTCCGAGGTTACATTAGATTGAGAATACAATTTCAGGGGATCAGTGATTTTGCTAGATTATCTTTTAAAGACAGTGTGTGAGGTGTGAAATTGAGACCACTAGTAGATTTTGTAAAATTAAAAAAAAGAATTGGCGTGCTGAATTATTCTAGGGGTTAAAATCATGGAGAGGGTCTTTATACGTTTAACATTTTACTGTAAAATTATTGAGGAATTGAGTTAAATAGAAAAAGGTACCTTTTATTAAATACATAAGAAAATGAATGATACACCTTTGTTGATTCATTTGGAATTAAAGTTTTGTTTCTATAATGTTCTAAGTTTAAATATAAAACGGGCTAACAAGTTTAAAACTAGGGAGTTTTCACGTGATTCCTAGAAGGTATGACATATATAGAAATGAGAATTTTTAACTGATTTCTATGAGGACGTAACTGATATCTGATTCCCAAAAATAAGACTGTTTATGTTAAATAACCTTTTGATGGACTAAGTTATTATTGATGTAAACATATATTCTGCACATTCAGATGTTCATGTGCTTTCTATGAGGACATAGTTGATATCTGATTTTAAAATTAAGAGTGACTTTTCCTCATCTGAAATAACTTTGTGAAGGAGTTGTTATTCATGTAAAAATCTAATCTAGTAAAGTGAAGAGTAATGTAAGTTATTTCTTCTAAAATAGACTTAGATATAACCTTCACGTCAGAGAAATACTTTGCGTTGGTGAAAGCTCGACTTCCTGTTATCGACAGTCGGAAATAATCATTACTAGTTGACTGAAAGGAACAATTTACATGATAGGTGAATGCTCCTTACACACATTTGAACTCATAATGTTTAAGTGAAAATATGAGGACTCATATCTAGGGAACATCATTTTGTCGTTTAAATTGTGTAGATGTCTGAAATTTGGAAAACATGTTTTGACGTCAGAGGACAAAATTTGTATGAAAATAATAAATTAAAATGTACTTGTTAACACTTACTGATGTCAGTGATGAATTAGGAAATAGGGTTGGTTGAGTATTTTATTTGAAGTTGTTAGCACTTAGACTGACACAATATTAAGTAGCGTTGACTGACAATTTTATTTGAATGAGGTGTGAAATTTTAAAAAGAAAAAACATACCTTCAAGTGAAAAGGCCATTGACAGAAAATTAGTTTATAGGTCAAGCTTGAATTTCACAGTATATAAGGTGAAGGTAAATGATTGAATATTCATTCTTAGCTAGGTTTTCAAATTGACTATATCATAGTTAAGAAGTTGCGCTATTCTGTAAGTGAATATTCATCTAGAACATATATTGGTAAGTCTTTTTTGCGACCATTGATTCATGGTAGAACTTGAAAAAATGGGGTTGGAGGCTGAGCTGTTTGTGACGCTAAGTAACTAGCTTAATGATTTCGAGTATCTGCGATTAGATTGTAGCGAATTGAAATAAGTGTTTGATTGCTAGACCAGCGATTCAGAAGATATCCACGGCACATTTGAGGGTTATCCGCATCACATTAAGACGATGTCCACAAAAAACACCGAGGATATCCTTAACACATTGGAGTAATATCTACATTACATTCAGAGGAAGTTCACATAACATTCAGAAGATATCCTTAACACATTTGAGGGATATCCACATCACATTCAGAGGATATTCACATAACATTCAGAATATATCCTCAACACGTTGGAGGTATATCCACATCACATTCAGAGGATGTTCACAAACATTCAGAGGATATCCAAAACACATAGAAAGGGATATCGACTTCACATTCATAGGATGTTCAGTGATAACATACATAGTGAGTAGGCAATCGAAATACGTGTTTGATTGCTAGACCAGCGGTTCCATTCTTTACTTTTCTTCATAATACATTGATTAGCCAATTGAAACACATGTTTTATTGGTTATTTGCTGCGAATAGATTCTATTAGGGCTATCTTCATTTAAAAAAGAACTTTTTTCTTTTGCTTGAGATTTTGATGTGTACTTAATCGAAAAAAAATCAAAATACTTTCGCACGATCTGTACAGTACGTTGTAACGATATTCACATCACATTCAGAGGATGTCCTCAACACATTGTAGGGATATTAACAGAACATTCAGAGGACGTCCACTCCACATTACAGGGATTTTCAGATCACATTCAGAGGATGTCCAGGGAATACTCACACAACATTTAGATGACGTCTGTAGTACATTGTAGAGAAATCCACATAACATTCAGAAGACGTCCACGTGCCGTGCAGTACATTGTATTGATATCCCGATCACATTCACGGGATGTTCACGGAATATTCACAGTATATTGTAGGGATAACCAGAGAACATTCAGAGGATGTCCATGGAATATTCACAGTATATTGTAAGCAATATTCACAAATAATTCAGAGGACGTCCACGTCACATTGCAGGCATATTCAGATCACATTCAGAGGATGTCCAGGGAATATTCAGATCATATTCAGAGGATGTCCAGGCAATATTCTCAGTACATTGTAGGGATATCCATATAACATTTAGAGGAAGTGCACGGCACATTTCAGGGATATTCAGATCACATTCAGATCTCATTCAGAGGATATCCAGGGAATATTCACCGAACATTTAGTGGATGTCTGGAGCACATTGTAGGGATATATTCAGGGGATGTCCACGACACAATGTGGGAATAGTCACATAACATTCAGAGGATGTCCAGGGAATATTCACAGTACGTTGTAGGGATATTCACTGAACATTCAGAGGACGTCCATGGCACATTTCAGGGATATTCACAAATCATTCAGAGGATGTTCACAGCACGAAAGAAATATTCTGAAAAAAATTCCACGAAAGAAATATTCTGAAAGTGGTCCAATTGAATTATTGGAAAAATAGATTTAGCAGATATGCAAAATGTAGCAACATATAATGATGGTTATAAATATACTTTATGTTGTGTTAATGAATTTAGTAGATTAGTAAGTTGTATTCCGGTAAAAAATAAAACAGATCCGGTTAAGGCTAGAGAAATTGAAAGTTTTTTAAGTTGTTTTCGTACGCTTCTACTACATTGCCAAACTGATTTACGAAAAGAATTTTATAATCAACATCTAAAATGTGTTTTCGGAATGTTTCATATTAATCATTATATTGTAGATTCTTAAATGAAGGCTGCAAACGTATAAAGGTTTATTCGATCTTTAAATGAACAAAATTACAAGTAGTTTGCTTCTGAAAACACTTATCGTTATATTAATCTTTTTCAGGATCTTTTAGATAGTTACAATCATGCAGTACACTCCACAATTAAAATTGCTCCTATAGAGGTTAATGAAGAAAATACAAACCAAATATGGGAAACATTATATGGAAACCAAAAACTTATTCAAAGTAAATATAAATTTCAAAAGGGTGAATATGATTGTATTAGTAAATATAAACAAAAATTAGAAAAGGAATATTTACCAAAATGGTCTCGAGAAATATTTATTGTAGATCCTTGTATTCAAAGTACACCACTAACATAGAAAATTAAAGATTATAATGGAGACCCCATCAAAGGTAGCTTTTATACACAAGAATTGCAAGCGGTGGTTATGGGAAAAAATTAAAAAATAATTGAAAAGGTGTTAAAACGTAGAAAGTGTTGGATTAATGTGAAATGGTTAGGGTATCCGTCTAGTATGAATTCATGGGCTAAACAGAAATGTGTTCAGTCATCATGATGAAGTAGTCTGAGCAACAAAATGAATTTTACCTCACATTACCATCAAATGTGGGTAATAATATTTTTGAAAATAAAACTTCATCTTATACCTCAAAATTATGGAAACCCATTCATTTACAGGGAAATTGGGTGGTATAGTTAAGTAGTATTTGCATTCCATGGAGTTTTTATAATATTCGAAAAGAAGAAAAATAGTTGTTCAAATTAAAGTTAAAAATGAAATGCGTTATGAAGTTAATTTTTATTCTGGATCTTATGATTCAATTTCTCATATTGTTTCATCACTCCCTCTTATCACAAAGCATTCAAAACCAATTCAATGAAAGTCTCTTTTAGAAGACCTACAACTTGATCAAGTATTACAAATTAGTATTGATAATAAAAATATGCATGCAGAAAGTGATGATACTACCATTATAATTGTAAATATACAAATGGAAGCTCATGCTGATACTACTGAAAAAGATAATATTTTCTCATTTTTCTATGATAAAGATAAAATAAACTTTTCATGAAATATAAACGACATCACAGAATACAGTATGTTGTGGGAATGAGTGATGGTTTACAAAATTTGTTAGGATTCTCAAATAATCCTCATGTAGAAATAGCTGGGGTACATTTTCAACCGAAATCAGAAAAACGAAAACCTATTTTATCAATGTTAGTGTACCATTTCGTTGTAAACTCGATTATAATATTCCGTCTGAAATTATTGTTTGTCTTCACATTGCAAAAGATCAATCTGTCGTTGGTAAACTCCTTCGTAAAATTAGTATCTATGAATATCATTATGGTAAAATGCATTATTTTGTATTTGACCGTCCACATTATGTTAAAGTAGAAAATAAATATTTGATACTCTATATGTTGTCTTAAAAGATGAACAGGGAGAAAACTTAACATTTCAATTTGGCACTTAGCACATTACACTTCACTTTAAGTGGAAGAAATGATTAGAGAATGTACATATGATAGTTTTTACATTACACTTATTTCGAATGCTAGTACAAATACACATAGCAATAATCATCAATCACATTTTCAAATATATCAAATCATCGTATTCATCTTAGTAATTCAACGTTGATGCTAGGACTTAGTGATATTCATATCAACTTAACTTTCACTAATGTAATTGAAGGTCAGCATATTCGGTGGTTTGAAACAGTAGATGGGGATAATGCAAAATGTAAAATATCGTCAGGATATTATTCTCCTATAGAGGATATGAATGCAATAAGTCAAACCCTGATTTACTTTGATTTTTCGAATACTCTTACTATTAAAACGTATGCAATCATTAAATCACTTTATATTTCACCCATACTTGGTTTACAATTAGGTTTTGAACCTGGTGTTAATCAATTAAAATCAAACCGAGCTCAAAAACAGCCTTACATTGACATTGGCTATCCCCACCAAGTATCTGTATACAGTGACCTTGTGCAACCTCAATTTGTATATGATACAAAAGCACAATTACTACGTATTGTAGCGATGTCTGATAGTAATCACGGTAAAATAAAGACAATAGCATTTCAGAATGTACATTATTTTCCTTTAAGTACATTTTCATTTTACACAATTGAAATACTACAAAAGGACCATGCAGGTGAAATATATCATTCGCATCCGGGACATTGAAAATAACATTTCAGTTTCAACAACACTCGTCAAAATGAAAGTTCTTCTCCATAGTAGAGGTATCCCTTATTTTGCTGGACTAGTTTATCAGCGTGGACATAGATTATGGGTAGTATTTCGAGGTCTCTTTTGATTTGCTATGCCACTTATTAAACAAGGAGCTAAAGCAGTTGGTCGACAAGCATTACAAACAAAGATGCGAGTTGCAGGAGATGTATTAGAAAATCGTCCATTTAAAGAATCAGTTAAAAGTAGAGTTCATCAGGCGTGTTCATCTTTCACAACAAAAGCGGAAAAAAATAATCAGTTGCTCAGTGGTAGTGGAAGACGACGGGCGCGTAAACGAAAAGCTCTTCTTCTTCCTAAAAGTATTGGACCACCAATTATGAAGAAAAGAAAGGAGAAAAAGAACACAAAGTATTATCGTGCAAGGGATATTTTTCCTTAGGTGATGAAATTTCTTTCCTTTCAACATCAAGTAAATAGTGCTGTACTAATGAATTTGATTTAAAAATTGTTCCCATGACTCGAACTGCTACTGAGTTTTCTCGTATGCAAAGCTTATCATCCTATTTCTACACTTACTTCAGGAGGTCCTATTGAATTTGTGATTCTAGGGAATGCTCAGGAATATATTAATCCTGCATAATTATACTTGTATGTACGTTGTAAAATAACTAAAGCTAATGATGATAACTTAGAAGTATATAACCAGCAGAGGAAGCTGATGTTGTAGCAATAGTAAATAACTAACTTCATTCTATTTTCAGTCAAGTTAATGTTTATTTAAATGATAAATTTCTTGGAATCAATACTTAATTACTCCGAAGTTGTTTCGAAATCTCATCTCACATGTGCGTTATGGCATAAATAAACTGCTTGGCAATTTAATACTCTTGATTAAAATAATGTAAGTTTTCGTAAAGGAATGCAAATTGCTAGTGGTAGTGCTCCTTTTGAAATGTTTGGTCCTCTCTTTACAGATATTGCCAACTTAGATCGTATACTCCCAAATAAAGTAAGTTTCTGTATAAAACTCTTTCGTAATAAAGATTCATTTTTTTGGGGTGCTGACAATTCAAACTTTAAAGTTGTCTTACAAGAAGTTGTATTATCTGCATGTCGTCTTACTATTTCTACTGACTTGTCCCTTCACTTAAATTCTTACATGGAAAAAATACTGCAAAATTTCCACTTACTAGAGTGGAAACACGAATCATTACTATTCCAGAAAATGTAACTTTATTTAATATTGATAATTTATTTTTTGGTAGTGTACCGAAAAATCTTGTCATTGGATTCGTAGCAAATACGGCAATGAATGGTAAATATCTTCTGAACCCTCACTAGTTTGTACATTTCAATCTCAACAAATTGCAGGTTCAAGTAGAATCTAAATTTTATCCACCCACTCACATAACACCTGATTTTGTAAGAGTATTATTCATTCAAAGTTATTTCACCCTGTTTTCTGGTACTGGGATCTATCATCAAATAATTGCACATACCATAACTGCTCATGATTTTGCACACGGTTATACCATTTTCCCATTTATTCTGTCTCCTACAGAAAGTATTGATGATTGTACTTGGGATGTTGTAAGAGACTCTCCTGTTAATATAAAAATATCCTTTAGTCAACCTAGTACAGTCTGTATCATGTATTGTATATGTTCAGTTTGATTCGCGTATAGAAATTGATAAAAATAGAAAAGTATATACAGATGGTACATTTTAATTTCAATCTCATTCAGTCACGATGCGGGTTCTAGTACATTCTCTGCTCTCACACATGGTGAAAATGACGAGGACGAACACGAAAGGTTAGTCTTGAAAGAACTTGTTATTATAAATCCTGACTTGGGT
>JAGDQP010067563.1:0-11133 GCA_022664845.1 Lepisma saccharinum
TATATATATATATATGAAAAGAGAAACGTTTTTTCTTTTCTTTAAAAAAGACAAAGAAAATCACACTATGATTCGATCTTGGGTTCTCCGTATTAGCTTTCCGACATGCTACCAATCCACTAAATTGATAATTGGAAACTGTCTGCTTGTCAGTCTCATTTACGATGAAGGAGTAATGCGCCTGTGCCAGGATGATCCCACCTTAATAGGAGTTCCTTGTATTTGAGACACTACTACAGGGCACTTGTGACGAGCGACAGGAAGAGTGCATTGTGAAAACAAGAGTTAATCGTACGTGCAATAAAAAATACCGTACCTGAGTTATCTAACCTCCACATGCGTTTGTTCACTAATCTTATTAAATTTTCTATTTGTTTATACATATAAAAAAAGATAAACGTTATTTTCATTAACAAAAAAACTACACCAGGTTTTGATCCAGGGTTACTTCCATTAGCTTTCGAACATGCTATCAATACGCTAAATTGCCAACTGGATGCAGTTGTTTGGAAGTACTATTTACTGTTAAGGAGTAATGCGGATACGCGAGCACTCTTGGAAACACTTCCGGTACGCCACAGAACTTTTGAGTAAACAGTGCTTTTGCGTATGCCCACCGCTAACAGGGGGCTGTGTCCCTCCCCCCGCGCCTAAAGCCGCCCAGCTCCCTTCGGACGCACCGTGACCCTCCCCCCTTGCACAGCCCTGGTGGGTTTATATACATCCTAGTTTTTAGTGGCATATTTTAAAAATGTAAATCACAACTTTTATTAAATTTCCTTCTGTGTATTTACATAAAAAATGAAAAAACTTTAATTTTCTTTTAAACAAAATATGTAAAGAGTCAACGCCAGGGTTTGAACCCCGGACCTTTAGATCAGCTTTTCAATGTCTTGATCACAAGACCAAACTGCAGCTGCCGGGTTGAGCGCTTCTCGCTGTTACTTATCGTTCAGGATAAGCGAGAGTGGGCTATTCCTACGGGAAGTGTTTCACTTAGCTGCCCAGCACTGCGACAAGAGCTAAAAAAATTTGCCTTCCTGTCGCTAGTCGCAAGTTATACTAATTCAGAATAAAACAACTATACGCTTCCCCCAACACACCGCTTTATACTTTCCTGATTTAATTGTGTTTTTTGATACACTGTTTCTTCTCCACCAGTAAATCCAAGCTCCGATAATTACATAGAATAGTTTTACAACATTTATGGTAGGAACTAAACTGCCTTTGTCCATATCTCTACTGCACACGTAACAGGATATAGGTAAGTAGGTTAATCTAAAATATTGTTTTAAACGTCTTTTTCACAGACGGGAATAACTAACTCGCATTTAGATACGTTTTCATACACTGATATTTTTAACTGCTATTGTTAACAGATGTTTACATATAGCAACTATTGCTATCACTGTTACGGAATAAAAGCAGTTTTGCACATTTGTAGGGCGAAATTTCTGTCAGTGGGTAAACGAAAAAAAATGAATTTATTACAATAAATTCCCTACTTGTAACTTTCGAATTCATTGTGCATACATTTCTTGTCAATAACATTCATTTGAAGGTTTCTATTGCGTTTTTCTTCATTTTCTGGTCGATTTTTCCATTCTTACGTCTCAGCACTTCAAAATGTGCAGACGTTTTTCCATACGTTTGAAGAAGGAAACAAATCCACCAACATTTTTTAACTCTGCAGGAAAAAAATACAATACTTGTAAACTGTCTGAGCAGTACGAAAGTATCAGAAGACCGTTTTGAATATTCAGTAGCAATTTTGTTTCCTTTCAATAAATAATAAACATATTATACAGTTTTTTTTTAAATTTCCCACAAAACAGCCTTTTGGATTTGTTTCCTTCTTCAAACGTACGATTCAACTGATTACCTTCTTGTACACATCCACCACAAATTATCGGGAATCGAACATGATTTGTAGTTTCCATGGCTTCAGATATACAACTTTCCGCAACTGTTTAGCTCACATGCACAAAATGCATTTCACTTTTCTCTTTTCTATCACGTTCACTATCTATTTCATCACATTCACTTTTCCCTGCTAATTTAGTAAGTATATTTATGTCTTCCTTCATATCATGATGCCTTTTCGTTTCGCACATGGCACCTCCATCTTTAACTATCGTATCCATTTGCACCAATTCACTTTCCACGTCATTTGGTTATGGGGACAAGTCTATTTCCATAAATAATGTTGAAGAACAGGAGGTCTCCATTGTCAGTTTTGTGTTTGTATTTATACACAGGGGATACATACTGGTAACACTTGGCTTTAATAAGGATGGACTGCCTGGTATTTCTTCAATATCTATTTCAACAAATTAACTTTTCACCTTGTTTAGTTTTGGGGACATACACATTCTTGAAGAACTGTGTCTCCATTGCAAGTGTTGTGCCTGTATTTACAACAAGGGTACACACTCTTCTCTAAGGGCAGAGTATTTAAAGGGTTTTTAAAGTCACATCACTTTTCATTAGTAAAGAGGCTTTTCAGTATTTGAAATTTACAGCAAAAGGAGCCGCTTCTTTCACTGCATTTATAAAACTGTCACTAGATCGGCTTTTCCTATCGTCAGCAAGGCTTAATTTCTTCAATTATATACAAGTAATACTGTACATCACACAATTCCGAAACAGTCTTTTCAATATTATACTTCCACAGCTTTTTCTATGAAACTATTGACCACCACCAACAACGCTTCTATTCGCACTAACTTTAAAACAAAACATACAATCATAGGCCTTATAAAATATTTTTTGTGCGCATATTTGTTTTGAAGCACTTCTATGAGACTCACATCTCTAAAGCTTTTATTTCTTTCATTTGCAGTATTTTACTTATATTCACCACACTTGTCGGCTTAAGAATGGTATTCGTAACATCATGATTGCTGTGTGTTATTACCTATAAAGCTTACATATTATTTAACATCTACTTAGAAGCGCCTCTCCTCGTTTTCATCCTTAAAAACACCAGGTAAAACAACCATAAAACCAGGCCTTCATCCACAAAAGTTTATGCTCCAAGTTGCTTTCATTTGTTATTATTTGTATATATGTAATCAAAAACTTTATAAGAGTAATGTCCTGATCTGGATGCATTTCAAAAATATTTCATAAATTCATTACACGTACTATAATACAGTAAAGTTTTCCCCACAATTACTCCCTTATATTCCTTAGAAATGTCAATGCACTCGTGCTGTGCTGCGTCCACAGGGATATGATTATAGCACGCTATACATGTTAGCAGCAATGCCGATTTCCAGTGTTCTATACTGCTTATTATACAATCAGGACTCACATTCTGAATAGAACATTCGCAAACTGCCATTACGTACAATTTCATCAGCATCTAAGTTCGAGTCCAATGATTGACCCGCCTTTATAGGATTTTTTAACCAATCACAATGTGCTTTCTCATTATCGATTGTGCAGTTTATGTATCCAATAAAATCACAGAGAAAATAAATGTTTTAAAACAGATCTGGACAACTCAAATGCCATAAAAGTTCCATGAATGCCATATTTATTCAATTCATTTGCGTTCATAGTGATCCTTAGATGGTTTCAACAAATATTTTATCTAGCACAAACAAATGTTTAAATTATTAAATAAATCCAACTTCCAAACACTTCCATTGATAAGATGGCTATTCCGCATGTCATAAGTGTGGTATTTAACTCATCGTTGATCTAAAATAGCATACCAGTGCAATATTATTAAATTATTCCAAGATTGCAATATTTTATATCATTGAAAGCAATACACGTTATTATTCGTCATTGTTTTCTTTAATATTACAGCACACATTCGACTCACTCTACGAGAATTTTGTTCAAGTGTTTTCTGTTCATCTGTTGCCGGGTGCATGTTAATGTTTCATTTGTGGGCTACATTAAACATTTGTTGCATTTTATGTGTACGACAAGTGACATTCGATTTCTCTACGTTCCCATATCAGGATCTCATGTCATATTCAAAGAAGTTCATAATTGTTTGCACGTAATTTCAGTCCGAATTCATTAAAAAAAAAACACTACATATTCAATTTCTGAGAAATACTAAAACGACCTAAGACACGGCCAAATTTGTATTACCTGTAACTCAAAAAAGCCATGCTTCAATTCAAAGAAATTAAAATAAGCAGGTTTCCTAGTTTTACAAACCAATAGATGCCACATTAGTTCCAATAAAATACAACAAACAGCCTAGTAGATGTCCTAATTTGTATTAGCAGAAACACAAAGAAAGCCATGCTTCGATTCAGATGTCAAACCACAAGAAGCGCGTTTTCTAGTTTCAGGAACCAGTATATATCACATTAGTTTCAAGTAAATACAGCAAACGGCCTAATAAACAACCAAATGGGTATTAGCAGTAACTCAATGGAAGCCTTGCTTCAGTTCAAAGGTCAAACTAAAGTAAGCGCATTTGCTAGCTTGACAAACCAATAGATGCTATATTGGTTTCCGCCTGGCAAATATGTCCTGGGATCGCATTCCGACGTGCATTTTTCCCGCCATGTGGTTACGGTACAAAACTTATGTTACGATACAACGTTCCGACTCGGAAATATGTCACAGGACGAGTTTCCGACACCAGCATTATGTCCTGCAACGGGGTTTTATCCCCAATATTATTCCTTTCTTAAAGTAGCATCTCGAACCTTTTATTCTACAAAGCTACCATTTATATTTAAAACAAAGACAAGCAAATCTATGTTTATACAGAAACTGTAACCATCACTACACCGCAGCACCCTCATTACATTCAAATCATATTTATTCCTTCACGAATCATCCATTAACTGTAGCATCTTTAAACGTACTCACATAAAAATGATACTTCAATTCAAGTCTATGCTTGTACATAGTTTTCCACAATTTACCCGTGCTTTCGGAAGCCCGTCAGTTCAAGTCTCGTCAAAATCACATTTCATTACGCAAAATCAGTGTTTATTTTGCTCTCAATCTAACAGCATGCCAAACCAAGGTTGTACTAAACAATATTACCAACAATACAGTGTACCTAGAGCTTTTTAATAATGACAACTATTTTGAGTTTCTTTTATTTATGTCAATTAGGTAATTCTCAATCAAACATAACCATTTCCTTTCTTTCTTTCTTTTTTTAATTATTCATTTATGTTCTTCAATCTCCGGTATCAGAGACTTCTCTATCTGCGTGTTGTATCTCCCTTTATGTTCCTTTTTTCATCATCGGAAAAAGTCTGTTTGCCTTCTGTTGTAAAAGAGAAGAGGGAGTTTCGTGGGTGGTCTGGTTTTTCATTCCTTTTTAATTAATTCGTGTTAGAATTTTTTTTCGTAAAAACAATTCGCTAAGGGGGGGGGGGGCAGCTGCCAATCCGCGGAGTGAATCCGCTGGTTTACAGCGAAGGTTGCCAAATGCATTGGCGGAGATACATTAATTCAATATGCAAAATCTTTTATTCTACTAAATGCGTAGATTATATGCTACAGAATATCTTAATCACCTACGATTCGCTGGTGATATAACCCTGTTTCGTTCAAGTGCAGCAGAATTACAAACAAGAGTGGAAGATCTGAGTAATGAGTGTTCGAAAATAGTACTTAAAAATTTAAGTAAAACAAAAGTAATGTACAATAAACATGTTGAAAAGGAGATAATAAAGATCGAAGAAGAAGAGACAATAGACTTAATTGATGAGTATGTTTAACTAAGGAAGCTAAAACATCGAATGCGAAGATGACTAAGAAAATAAGTAAAGTGTTAAAATGAAGCTTGAACTTTATTTTCAAAAGTGAGCTACCAACTTGTCTTAAGCGCAAAGTTTATAATCAATGCGCCTTACCTGTGACGTACCCAGGGCCGGATTTAGGCATAGGCCCACTAGGCCTGAGCCTAGAGGCGCAACTTTCTCAGGGGCGAACTTTACAAGGAAAAATTAGAATTTGCTATTTAAAACGCGAGACGAAAATACTATTTAGAAAAAAAACTATTAACAGAGAGCAGCAAACACTGTTAGCGTTGAACTGCCTGACCCCGGCATAAATAACTGACTTCAGGTAATTTAAAGTTATGTAAATTTACATTAGCAATAGTACAACAAAGATTAGAGCCTATTTTAATAACATTATTTATTCCTATTTTTGTCTTTGTACACACCAGCAATCATTTTTACACTCTTTTCTTTAGATCACACTGGTTCCTGGTGTCCTCAAATCTTCCAACGTTAATTTAACTCATTTCCCGATCTCCTACAATGATGAACTTTTTCACAGTGACGTAAGTCCGGTGACAACACAATATTCAATTGTTACTTTCAGCCTATTTATATAATTTAAAAGCATATATATATATATATATTCTTTTTTTAATATTACGCATAAATAATACACAGTAAAAAATGGTTGTGTTAATTCAACACAATGCTGTGTCCCAGCGTGACTACCACTTTTGTGTGTTAAATCAACACAACATACGGTGTTGATTTCGGTAGTGGAAGAAAAAAAAATTACAGCAGCAGCTAGATTTGAACATGGGTTGCTCTGTTAAATGCCGAGCGCCTTACTGACTTCGCTAAATTGTCAGACCGAGAAAGCACTAGATTGAAACAGTATAGAGGCTAAAAAAAATGTTGCTGAGTCCCAAACACAAAGAAAGTTACTCTCACGACTTATGCCATGATTCAATCACTTTTCCATTGTTCAATTAGGGATCACAATCCCCAGTCATTGAGAATATGTTCCATTTCTATGAAAGCAAGCGCAGTATTTGACATGTTGTTACGATAAGAAAGCAGTAATGCTGCTCAAGTGTTTGCTGTCGCCATCTTGCTTGCTTTCATAGAAATGGAATATTCTCAATGAATGGGAATTCTGGTTCTCAATTGACAAATAGGAAGTTATTAATCCATGGGATAAGCCGTGCAAGTAACTTAGTTTGTTTTCGGGGCTCAGCAACATACATTTGATCCAATACACTGTTTGAATCTATAGTGTAGTAGTTTAATTAAAATGTTGTTAAGTAAATATCGTTTGCATCTAGTACCTTTTCTGTCTGACGATTTAGTGAAGTCGGTAAGACGCTAGTAGATGAAGCCAAATTTGTGGGAGCGCTTTCCACCAAAATTTGAACACCTGGGGCCCATTATTCTTAATTTTGAAGTTTCTCACGACCTTTGGTGACCCCTACCATATGGAGCTTCTGGTCTTGAAGGGACCGATCGTGGGAAACAGCGGCCACCCCCGACTCTTCCGGTCTGATAACGCATATATGTTGCTTATAGGGGTCGTCAGTCTCCACGTAACCATGTCGAAGGCAAGTGCTACTGAAGTTGTTATTACTCCGCCCGCCGAGGAGCCCTGCAAATGCTCTCCGCGCTGGGTGTACGAAGCCTGCATATACTCGGTCATTGAGGACTGGTTTCCCAACCATGCCATACTTTGTGAAGGGTGCTTTAATAACTGTACTACCCCATGCAATCATATCTGCTTTGAACATCGTGGAGGCTATACATTTCCAAATACCTCAGCTCATGAGATAAATAGAATAAATGAAGAACGTACGAAATTGATATTGAAAGATCCAGGGACTATACAAACACTATTTCACTTGTATTTGGAGAAACATCCAGCAGGAGTTACGCTGAAGGAAAGCTTTGACTGGGGCATTCGTCATATACTAAGAACGTGTCCCTGGGAGATGGTGACATTACTCCGTGCCAAGGATAGTGCTCCCCGTGAAGACCCTGTGGTGTAGTGAATTATGGCTCAGTGTTTGAATTGTAAGGGCGAATATATAGTGGACAAGTGTATTTTGAAAACTATAAGTGCATATTTAAAAGAAAATCCAATTCAATGTAGTGAATGTAATTTACATAGTGTGCATGAGTGTATGTATGTATGGAACACAGGAACAGTAATCGCACAACATGTCGAAACTCATATTAATCACCCTGAGATTTTTCAAGACTATTATGAACATTTTCAGCAACAGGGTCATTTTCATATTGGGAAAAACACACTATTTAAAGTTTGTCATCAGTTCATGAAAGACCCGGAGTGTATTGCTCAGTTAATACCGTTGATTCTTGAGCAACAAAATCCTATTGGTTCTGGTTTACTAAGCACAAGACAGTACATTCTTGATTGTCAGGGATTCAAAATTTCGGCGAATGAATACATTATGCGTGAATTTTGTCTAGTTGCATGTGATGCAACTCTATTATTTCATTGTATGGTAAAATTACCTTGTGAAAGTTATGATTTACCGGTTGGATATCAGAGACAAGTCGAATGGTTAACTCGCAATTTGCACGGGTTACACTGAGGACACTACGAATGGATATACTGTATCCCACATCCGCCATATTGTTTCACAATGTTGTGAAATGGGATCCGTCTTTTATTGCAAAGGTAGTGAAAAGATTATATTATTACGGAAACTATTCCACATGGAAAACATTGTGAATGTTGAAGATGAGGGATGTCCCGCCTTAGGCGCATTAAGTTTCAAACTCAATACTTCATGTTGTAATTACCACCAGCCAGTGCACGAGTATGCATGCGCACTGCGTAATTGTATGCAACTACAATTTTGGTTAAAGATACAAGCATCAAAACTGATGGATGGAATATCCACAATTCATTTGTAAAATTGTACTTGCATGATAATAAATCTATATTATAAGGATATGGTATTTGCTTTTTATTTCATGAAATGAAATCCAAAATAAATTAGAGGCAAAAGGTTTTTATTACAAATATACTACTCTACTACATGGTACATAGAAAAGTTATTTACATTTTTTATTTTTTGCTTTGATTTTTCTGACATAGTTGAGTACCAGATGATCATTTTGTTTTAAGTTGGTTTTATGAAATTTATTAATACAAAGTGAAGTCCTAAGAACCACATTTACTCAATATGTAATAAGAAAACTGTCATTAAAACTAGGTTGAATGCGTATTTAAAGGCGAAAAGCGTGGATTTACATAATATGGACTACTTTGAAACAATATATAACGAGAAAACTCACTTTTGAAGTAGCTTGAACATGATTTTTAGATATCATCTACTCTTTCAGTTGTATTTTTATAATTATATTACGATTTTACATGTACGTTATGGTCGAAAGGACTGTTTGGTTATGAAGACAAACAATATTTGAAGTGGTTTGAATCAAATCAAATGAAAGATAAAAAGAAAGAACTGCTTATAGTCAAAAGATTGTTTGGAACCACATTTACTCGTAATATAGGAAGAAGAAGATGAGGTCTATTGGACTGCTTGTTGTCTCAATTCAAGTGGTAGATACCTTCTTTTCTGAGACCATGTAGGTGACTTGCATTGAACATATTAATGAATTAAACTGGGTATAGCCTTCGTAAAACTTTATTTTTATATGGGCCAGTCTAGTAACTTTGGACTTCGGCCCGTCACGATTTGCCTTTAGCTGTTAAGTGTTAAAATCCACACCCATGCCCCTGCCGGGACTCGAACCCGGGACCGTTGAGTCGATAGCCTACCGCCGCAGACCGCTCGACCACCCGGCCGGCTTATAGCCTTCGTATATAGTGTTTTGTAAGACAGATAAAACAAATATAAGGTTAATAAGAAATTATAATTACTTGCTTTTATATTTTTCCCTGGCAGAATCTTAGGTAGTATAATGAAAGAATATTTCCTAAGTTTACGGGACTTGACCGATGGATGTTATCGGCTGATGCAAGAACATTTCCCGCATATGCCAACTTTTGCAGAACGCCCGTCAGAAACACACACACACTAAGAAACTACTATTGCACACCGGAAGTCCATGCCTTGTTCTCACAGCTTGCAACCATATGTTTACTTGAAACAGGAAGAGCAGGAGACAGGTAGTGGAAAGAGTCTGTGAAAGAACATCACAGCCAGCTGGCATTACTGAACAAGCAGTGTTGTCATTTTACACTTAACGGTATTTCCATCTTAAAATAATTTAATAAGTTATTCTTTGCCATTTGTATAGTAATTCAACAACGTCAACAAGAGTTGCCAACTTATACCAAACTTTTAAGTGTTGTCAACCATGGATTATTTTAATAAAAATGATATCACCTAGTTTTCTTATTGTCTGATATGCTCGGATCTTAGGCTACATTTAGAAAAGCAAAGTATCTTAGTAGTATTGTTAGGTTGCATATCTCACAGGATAAGGACTGCAAAAGGAGTATCCAAAACTGTACTTAATGACTACAAAACTTTTAAAAGTGTTAATACACTCGTCTCGTGCTCCAGTAGGCTCTATAAATAAAATAGCATTTTTGTAGAGTTGTAACAAGAACTAAGCAAACAAGCACTAGCATACTAGGTAATGACGTCATTTGAATCTAAATAATGTGATTGGTTGATGAAGTCAATAAATTGTTATGACGAACCGATTGTGACTTAGTCTGCTGCAGCTAAATCAGGAAACAATGGCTAGCTGTGAGTGTACTTTTGCCGAGGTGGCTGTCGACTGTGTGCTATCAAGTCTTGAAGAATGGTCACCCTGCTTTAGTATAATTTGTGATGAGTGTTTTCACGATATTTCCTTTGACTTTGACCATGAGTATGTAGACTTAAGCAAGGAAATTACTCTACTTCGTATGGTTGACGTATTAACAACTCCCTTGATTTGTGATCAGATATACCAGAATTTTGTTGAATCTCACATTGATTCTATTGATGTACTGCATAAATTTCTTACGACTTACAAGAAAATGGTGACAGATTCCGAATGTAGGGACAGAATCCGCTTTATCTTATGGGTGAAAGATACATTGCATCCATGGACTTGTATCAACAAAGATCTTCACTAATTTTAACTTTGAATATACACAAGGACTGGTATTTGTATAGGAAATAAAATAATTGATTTGTACTAACAAGGAACATTTTATTTGTGCATAATTAACATACATACAGACGCAAACATTTTCCAAGTGATACAAAAGTGTTCTGACTATAGACTATTGAACAGTGATGCTTTTCCAGAGAAGTGATACAAACAATGTTGAAATAAAAAACTGGTATAAATTATTGTGTTTAAAGAAAACTAATAGGAAATACAGATACATAAAGTGAAATCATAGTAAATACTTTTCTTGTAC
>JAGDQP010067564.1:0-10306 GCA_022664845.1 Lepisma saccharinum
AAAGAAATATAATCTTATTCAACGAAAGATACAGAGTGATGCTCTCTACAATAAATAAATATTGGAGCTTTATATATAAGCTCGAGCAGCCTCTTTAGGGTTAATAAAAGGTGATCACACTTCTGGTAGATATACGAATGCGTTATTGTATTTGTCTCCTCCAGTAAACCCTAGAACCGCTGAGAACCAACCGGTTATGACAAAAGGTCTAATTGTTACAAACGGAGAGAATATATTGTGAACAAAACCTGGTAACTGTGACAAAACACCGAAAATCGACTTCACGTCTTAAATGTTATACTTCCGGTCGATATACTAAATTCTGGGAAGCACCTTCTTGAGTAGGGTCTGGGATCATTTAGATACCACCAACATCGTCTAATGAATCGAATGAATAAACTTATTGATGACTTTTAGGCTTCTCTGGCATAGGCCGGACAACGATGGGTAATGTAACGACCAGGATCTTGCTTAAGGAACCATCTCGCTATTTGCCTTGTGAAACTGAGAGGAAACACTAGAAAACCTGTCAGAATGGTCGACTACTGGATTTGAACCCACATTTCTACCAATTTCCTTTCCAAAGTCTGTGACGTTAGTATCTGGAAACCAACATCGTCTACTGTTACAGGCGTATAGACAAAAGGATACAAAAATGCTCTAAAAGAACGGTAACAACATACAAGATGAAACGAAAAATTGATGTTGTAACTCACAGTACGAGTAAATAAGAGTGATGTACGTTAGCTATTCTGTCCAATAATTTTATTCAAGTTCTTTATTGTACGAAATGAATTGTGAAATAGTATCTCTCACAATGATCTTAGTAAAGACTCGTTTTCCAACCATTATTCTTGGAATCTTATGCTCAGATACTAACATAGTTTCGAACCCGGCATCTAGACTGGCTGTGTAATGCTCCTGACTCTTCGAGCTGGATACAGAACAGTGATTCCGCCAGACTCCCCCGTGGGTTGTCCCCCACCAAATCCTCGAGAACACCCCCAACTTTAATTTTTTTACTGTCAAAAAGGATAGGAACCGTGCAAAAGTCCACTTACACCCTCCCAATTTCGACTTTACACTCCCCCAAACTGGAAATGCTGGCGGAATCCTTGACACAAAAGATGCAAAATGAAGAAGTGCTGATGAGAATAGGCGAGAGGCTAACAATAATGGAGATTATAAAGAAAAGAGAAAGAATGTGTTTAGGACATTATTTGAGTAGAGACTGTATACTGAGAGACGTAATCGAAAGTATGGTTGAGGAAACGACAGAGGAAGAAGACGAACCCAACTCTTTGATATTATTAATGAAGATAAATTGTATCCTGAAATGAAAAGCAAAGCTTAAGATTGGGATGAATAGAAATGCCTTAGCTTGTCTTAAAGATCCTGCTGCTTTCAGCAGAACACAAATGATTATGATGATGAAACTAAACTGAATGAATGATTTCCAAAGGTTCCAGATTGAAGAAAATGACGGAAAGAAAAGCAGACTATCTTTTATAGGCTACGTTTATTTGAAAAAGAAAAAAAAATCCTTTTGTAAGAGATTGTTATTCCACCAGAGACAACGAAAGTAAATTGATGTGCCATTGATTAAAAGAATGGAAAGAAAGTAATACGCATGAATAGAGAAAGTCTCAGAGAGATAGAAAGAGATAATGCGAGAGTAAACATATGAGAAAGGAGCTGAAGAAAAAACGTCATTCATGTATTCAATAAAAAGGAAACCTGATTGGCTTTGAGTGAAATTATCCGATTTACATGATAAGGATGAAAAACATCTTCTGTAATGAAAGAACGGGTATAAAGGGACAGAAAAAAGGTTCCGAAAGAAAGGGAAATGAATGAAAGAACTACTTTACCTTTACGGGAAACGCTATCCCTTTAGATTCATATCTATGCTCCAACGAAACTTTTATCGGAATGAGGACCGGATTTTTGAGACAATAGCGTCTTGTGAAAACGGAATGTAATCCTACTGCATCTGTTTCGTATCAAATCCTTGTATTTTTCCTCGTTTATCGAAGAACCACAAACTTTGATTAGGTTCTTTGATCATTTTGGTACTCTGTTCATTTGGGCGCACACTCATACACCACTAAATCCGCCCCTAATGTAAGGTTGCATTTCTAACCTTCCCAGGGTATTAAGCTGGTTATGTCTTAAACTTCGTTATAACCATGAGTGGAGGAATAGGAAAGTTAGCAGCCAGGAGTTATGATAAAGTTTGCTATTTAAAAGGAATCTCGTAGTAATTGTTACTATGGCTTGCGGTGTTCTATCGCTTACGGAATTCTCAAGTTCATCACGTCAGTAACAATCGTTCGCCATTGGATTCTATCCTGGGCAAGATCAAGTCAGTTTTCATCAGGAAAATCTAATATTGTAATCTCAACTACGTCTCAGTCTTCCCATTGGCCTCTTTCCCTCCGGATTACCAGCCACGATGGAATATGAAATCTTTGTTTTCCCCCATCCGAATTATATTGCCTGTTCATCTTAGACGTCGTGATTTCATTATCCTTACAATATCGATTGAATCATATAGTTTGTGAAGTTGTGGAATTTTTCATTATGAAGTCTCCTCCATTCTCCGGTCGCCTTGTCCAGTCATTTTGCGTAATTGTTATTCATTTTTTTTTACATTTTATTGTTTTATTATATTTTCTCATTAGAATGCTAATTTATTTACTCTTACTGCTGTTATTTCCAGGTAACGAAAAAACCCGTGTGATTTTTGCAACCGATAGTGGAAGATATTCCAGTTGCACATGTGAAAGAAGACTAAAGTACTTGACTTCACTCTCTGTATAATATGTCAGTGAGAAACTGTGTCCAGAGATTTTATTAAATTTATAATAAAACCAAACGAAGAATATAGTTAAAGTTGTCGAATTAGTGAAACTATGGACTCAATTTGGGGAAAGTAAATTTGCTTCTATGATTCAGAGCGGATGATACAATTTTGTTTTTCTGTTAACGATCTATTGATGAAGAGGATCATACCATAAAATGTATTGTTGCAATCTGACAAGACGAAAAAAAAATAACAGAGCAACGAGGTTGGAGAATGTCCTGCAAGAAGAAAAGGCTGCGGACACGTAAAAAACTGAGAGAAAGACTAAGTGGTAAAGGCATTATCAATGTCTGCTTTCAGTGGTAAAGTATATCGTTAAGTAAAATATGAGAAAGAAAAATTGTATTCTATGTCAGAAAGTTACTGAGGGTTCACTTCACGAAGTACTCCCATACGCTAATTGAAAAAAAAATGACGGCTGATGAATTCAAGAGGACAAAGTAATCATGTGCAATCTCGTCACTGGTGCTACAGTGTCAGATAGTGATATTACGAGGAAACGTCTCTAAATAGATTATAAACTGGTGGAGGATAACAAAAAATAGCCGTGAGTATTTTCGAAAGATCTCAAAAGATAGTAGCACTAGCTCTTTGTACTGAATCAGTGATCAGCGTCACCGATTATTGGAGGTGTATCTGCAGTGTAAACATGGCTCTCGTACTGGATGAACGTTACGTTAGAGGAACATCCGGTAGAGGTGCATCTTTGTGGATGGTAACTCTATTCTCTAACTTGACAACTCTATTCTTGAGACTGCAGACAGAACCACTGTAATGATTTTGTTATGAGTTTTCTTAGAGCAGTTACTCATCTAACAAGAAATTATGAAAAAGCAAAACTCGTCTTTGATCAGTACTTAGCATCATATTTAAAAAAGCTAAAAACAAATGAAGCGTGGTGGGGAGGCCAAAACTATCACATACATGAAAATGTCAATTTCAAAGAAATATGTTATTAGAAAGCTGGCTTTCTGATCTCAAGGTTAAAGCAGATTACACTTGGGAAGTTACGGGAAGTTACATCACAAGTCGATTTGCTGGCTCTATCATCTTATGATGACAACATGTTACGTGCGCTTGCAAACCATGGAACTTATGAGACCGAACTCCCGTCTATGTTGCAGAAGGATCTTTAATGATTCGTCTGTCTATTGTAGACGTCGTCCTCTACTACAATACATCGTGAGTGCCTACCGCGCTCAGCAAGTTCACTACATATTTGGCTGATGTTCTACTCTATGGCCATCTTCAGGTCCTCATCATACAGGGCCTGTGGGATCCCATTGTAGATTCATAACACAAGGAAAAATCTCTCGACCTGAACTGATGGAATCAGTTCACAGTAATATCCCCAAAGACTTGCACTACCAGAGCTATGACTGCTGTGAATGCACAAAGCGCCTGACTTGGTGAAGGTTAATGTTCTCACTCCAACCCCGATTTCATTTCCAGCATCTGAGGCACTTACTTCCGTATTTTTCCCCATGCGACGTCAAAACGGCAAAAACCTTTTGGGTTACCTTGTATTAAAATATGTTAACCTAGTTTATCTTTTTCGAGAAATGTTGCTACAGTGAATACAATATTACAATTGCTTTCAACAAAGGAAGAACACACATTTACATTACTGGCTACTCTATATGGTCCAAAACCCTAATGCATATTTATAAAGTATTTCGTTATAGACAGACAAGCTAATTAAATTACTAAATCCGCGAACACACACGTCGTACAACGGCCATGAAAGTTGTTCCTTATTGTTTGTCTAAGTCTTTTCTTTAATTAGGTTAACAAGAAACATATTTAGAGACTTCAGAAATTTCTTTAAAGTATTTTAAATTACCTGCAAAGTAAACGTACTAATAAGATTGCTGAATTAAAAGCGTTTTAATAATTCTAAATGGGAAAAGACTGATTTTGTTTCGTACAAAACTAAATCTTAAGCATATTGGTCGCCATCTTGTGTGAGTTTTAAAATCGAATTTGCCTCCTAAATATATTAAGCTCATGTAGATGCATGGATTTCCAGTTTTGGAGGTTGTAAAGTTAAAATTGGGAGGGTGTAAGTGAAGATTCGTACGGTTTCTATCGATTTTTGACGGTAAAAAAAGGGGGGTTCCAGAATTTGGGAGGGTGATACACCCCACAGGTGAGACTGGCAGAATCACTGTGTGGATTGTAAGCTCACAAATAACAAATTTATGTTATCGTTGAATTTTCACTGATAATGATGAAAGAATGAACTCTCCAAGATAAAATATTTTCAGTCTTCCGTTACAATAATTCTCATAAATATGACATCAGGGGAGCTTAGAAACTTTATTCGAAAATAGAAAAAGACAAGAATTTTCAGTGGGATTGCACGGAGAATCAAGCATGTAAATCGTTTAGCATTACACTGAAATATTAAGACACCCAGTTAGAAACTTCTCAAAATCATTACATCCTGTATTTGTGTGCCACTTTGTGTTCGTAAAGGAAAAGATGAACTCACAATGCGGAATAAATAGAAGGCCCAGATTGCCCATAAATATCCTTTAAACGCTCTAGTATTTTCTGCGTTGTATTAATTTACTGTATTCACCCGAAAAGAGAGAAAAGTAACGTTAAGAAATGTTATTACCTTTCTGTTCTCTTTCTGCACTCACTGATACTCCATTTACGATAGTCTCAGTACTGCCTCTATTTCATACGCTACCATTTTTTTTAAATATGAAATTACAAAGAGAACAAAATAAGAAAAAAGGTAGGTAGTTGTACACACAAACATTCAGTGACTGCATCACTCGAAAGGCAACAGAACAAGTAATGTTTTCTTATCCGCCTCTACTTCGGTATGCAACGGCCAGTGATTCCGCCAGGATTCTTAGTTTGGGGGATCCAAAGTGAAAATTGATGAAGTGAAGTTTTGCACGGTTTGTCTGTAAAAAAAAATAATAAGTTGGTAGGTGGGCTCGAGAATTTTTGGTGGGCTGACACCCTTCATGAAGAGTTCTGGCACAATCACTGGTCACGCCTCAGCTTTCTGTTGTTTTCCCTTTTTAAGTAACAATCTGAAGTAAAGATTTACAGCGATTTTTCCCGCTCAAAAGAAATCGATCAGTACTCACGCAAGTTAATTTTCTTCCTCCCATCTCTGAAACCACATAGACTTTTAAAATCTATTCTAATCCACGGTTAAATAAATGTGTCCACATAGGCCTATACACGAAAAATATATGTGTTCCGAAACAAAACCACCTCACGAATTTCTTTATATGGAAACAAGAAGGAAAGTATACTCGACGCATCAAAGATTTAGATATGCTTCATCTCGACGTTACAGGCAGCCGAAACCATGGGAAAAGGAACTCTAGAGATTATTTCCAATACCGTTAATAGCAAAACTGAGGCGGCACGGTACCCCCAAAGATTCTATCTAAAAACGCATATCCCAAAATTGTTACAATGAACGAGGAAGAAATTCTGCAATGAAAGTTTCATTTTGATGATTATTTTTTTAAGTTGCAAAAATTGAAATACATTTAAAGCCACATCTAAACCTTTAGTTTTTACGAAATTGAGACAAATTCAAGAGCGATTTCAAAGGTAATTTAAATCAGGATTTTAAGATGGCTCTTACCGAATGGCCACGGTTTTCTTATCAAATGCAGGAATTAAGCAATTTATCAAGCATTTTACTTGAATTCTTACATCTTGTAAGATATGTTAAAATAGGATATTGAAAATGGATTGAATAAATAGACACGAAAACTAATCATAAGAAATATAAAATTATCTACTCACAACGAATTAAGTAGAACTAGCGATGATAAGCAAGGATCATGGGATATAACCAAATTGTAAGTTTTACTCAACTTGTATCTTTACTCAACCTAATGAAATGTATTAAATTAGTGAAATAGAAAAATAGGTATTGTGAGTTGATATGAGAAAACGAGTTTACCATCTTCATTTAATATTTTCGTTCAATAACAAGACTCATTGCTCGATCATATAGCGGCGATTTACAGCGCAAAGATGAGTATTTCATTTCAAAAATGTGAGGAACAGCTAGACGATGAAACTTACTAGGAACACGGAACATGACAGCCTCTCCCAAATTCTAAAGTAGAAAGAATGCATGTATTATACCCCTGTTTTTATGTAACCGAACATTGTAGTTCTCTCAATAAACCTAATTGTTTGGAACCTATTATTTCGTAATGAGACAAATATTTCCTAAAAATATTCAGCTCTAAGCTTCCAACTATGAACTTTTGCCGCGACCATGTCTGTTTTAACTATCGCACACGTTATGTCAACTTAAGTTGCGTAAAATACGTCTTACTTTATTTCCTACTTCATAACTATTATTATTTATTCTGATACATTACCTTCTCGTGATTTCTACCCACCAGAAAAAAAAATAATAAATCATTTGAATTAACCGATAAAACGCAATCCATCTCTCATTAAATTATTCTGATTTCAAATTTGACAAAGTTGTTTACCACCTGGGATTCAAACTCAGGAACTCTGTAAATCATGGCCTGAAGTTTGTGGCATTTGTCCACTGCGACCATCTATTATACTATAGGCTGTTTACGTAATTAACAACCACGATCTGACTCGGTAATGATATTCTCTCTCATTGATAACAAATATAAATCAATCATTGGTTGAATGTATGTAAATCTTACTCCTGTTGGTTATGCAACCAAACATTTTTTACTAAAAAAAAAATGTTTGGTTTAGCGCTTCTGTTTGAGATATCGACTTATCGCAAACGAATTATTGTTACCTGCTGGAAAGTCGTCCAATTCATGCATATTTCGATCAACCTTTGCTTCAGAGAGTTTTTGTGAATCCCTCAGTTTCTTTGGGGAATCCCTTGCGCAGCTATTGCACAATATTCGAGTATGCATTCTTGGATGAAGGTTGAAAGTCTTTGACGCTAGCATGGCATATCAGCTCTACGGTTAGTGGTATTGGAACTAGTAAACTAAACAATTTATTTTACCACGCTTTCGGAAGCTTGTAGCTCCGAAACTAAGCGGAATTCGACAAACTACAAAGTCACCTTTTTTTTCTTATTTTGATGGGTACATTCCTTTTTTTAAAGTTTTGACAACTAATTTTTGTCCACCTTATATGTATATATGAGGGGTGATGAGAGCTAATATAAGCAGTAGTTTCTCCTGTGACATCTCACTGATGATTGTTAGGAGACCATGAAGTGTTCGTAAGGTACCAACTTCACGAAAAACCAATATATTTATTTTAAGGATTTTCGGGGGGAAAAAAGAGAATTAAAATGAACATGTACCGTTGCTATTTTCAATCTTCATTTCATTTAGAACCAATTTCTTTTATTATCATTCGATAAGCTTTTCATTTCAGCGCAAAAATAAGAGACAGAAAGAGAGAGAGAGAGAGACGTAGGAACTGGATATAAGAATTGAGAGAAAATGATAACTTCGTAATAGAGACAGAAGAAAAGGAGGAGAGATAATAAAAAAAGCAATCTAGAAAAAAAAAGAAGCCTTAGAAGAAGAAAAAGAACAAAAGGAAAAGGAAAAGAATCGATCTATGAACTAGAAGAGAAGCAAATCTGACTCGTTTAGATGTGAACTTATCGTATTCGCATCGGAACGAAAAAAAAATGAAATGAAAGAACGAATGAATGAAAATTAAAGAATAAAAATGAAAAGATAAAAGACCTGCTCAACCGATAACAGAGAAATAAACCTTTTGTCAAGCAATAACTAGAACATTTGTTTTCAGAAATTTTAGTTTCAAAATCTACTCAGTTATTAAAGACATACTTAGGATGTTCGTATGATGTCTGAACATATTTTGCATTAAAGTTTTCTCACACTGAAACGAATAGAAGTATTATGTTTAACATACATTGAAATCCGTTTCTATTTTTTGATACTGGTGAATATAGTTTTGAAACAAAAATTTATTTAAAATCGAAAATAAAAACAATATAATAAAATTCTAAACGATGATTTTAAATAAAAGTATATTCCTTGAAGTTGATTTGTATTAACAGGGTATAAAACTTGAAGTCGTCGTATTGATAGTGTTGTGAACATCGGTTTACAAGATATTCGGTATCCTCTAGTAAACATAAACAATATAAAGTTCACAATGCAGTATTCGAAATTGTGAATAGATACGAGGTTTCGCAAAACTTATTATTCGTAGAAATTGAAAGTTCATCAAACCATCGAATCCAAGGGTCATGGTATCATAGAATCACTATCCTGGAGATAATTGAAGACCACAGGAAAAGGACGTGCTTTGTCTATTATTGGCGAAATTGGGATAAGAATCTCATCAGTTAGCTCTTGGAAGACGATCCACGAATATTTTAGCTACGAAACGAAACAGAGACATGATGAATATGTAATTCTTACATACAGACGGGTTACAGACCGAAAGAATTAAAATATAACTTCAGGTTTACATCATCCTCTATGCTGATGCGAGAGAATTACTTAAACATAAGAAGGGAAGAAAATGAGAGTTTGCGGTATTTGGAATGACGAAAATTACAGACAGGAAGGTCGACGAGAGAAATCAGAAAATCTGAAACGGGGATTCGGAATAGAGAACGTACAACGAACACACTACGTTTCTGTTGGACGAGAGCAAGCTGCTTCTCGAACTCGAACTGGCGCGGGAAAATAACCGGCAACTCGATTGTAAGTTCCAATCTACTAATTGATTCTCAGAAGGGTCACATATTTGTCAAGGTCTCACTCGATTTTCACTTTAATTTGACTAAGGGGAGAAAATTCAGTAATTTAGAAAAGCATACAGATTTTAGTTAGGAGATAAATTCTTAAGTAGGAAGTTTGTGGATCGTCCCCATTATTTGAAAATAGGAATTGTTATCTTTTATTTATTATGTCCTTATGCGAAACCCTCAATTAGTATGTAAGCAAAAAGATAAGTATTTACAGTAGTCGTGTGATCGCTGTCCCGGATCGGTACTGGTGCAGCAGATCAGTTCATTAACGCCCCCCTCCAAATTAACAGTTCATTAACCGACCGATGACAGGGCGGACACGTTTCGGAACCCCGAAACAAGCACAATAAGATGGACAAAGCACATTTTTCTCCTGTCGTCTTCAATTGCTACTTCTGAGGGAAAGTGAATGTGTTATTGTGACATTTTTGACTTCAGTTATATTAGGACTACCATATCAACTGTGAGATGCAGAGGTATCCTACTGTATCCGCAAAGTGGATAGCACACCAACTGACTTCCGAAACTACGAGAATGGGTGGCAAGTAACTATGATGAGTTACTACTTTATGGCAAGATCCAAGCTAAGGGTTTATGTCATTGCTTTATGATTCGGGCCAAGAGCTGGGTTCTTCATTATTAAAAAGCGATTCTTCAAACAACTTTTGCATTCACCGGTATATTAGTAGAATTGTAAC
>JAGDQP010067566.1:0-11133 GCA_022664845.1 Lepisma saccharinum
AAGGGTGGTGGGGATCCTAAAACCCACTACGTCCACCGCCACCAACCCTAAGGCTGTTGCCAGCTCGCGCCAAGTTCCTTTGTTCCTGTTACATGCTGTCACCAAGGAACTTGGCTCATCCGTCTCCCATTTCACACCTTTTTAGGGCTAAAGAACTTGGCTCAACTTTTTGCACCTCTGGTGTTTTTGTTCGGATATAAATTACATCACGTATAATACCCCCTTGACCGGCTAAAGCAGTTAATTCGTGCATTGCTTGTGTTGTGTCTGGAGTTTGGTGCATAACATCGATAAAGACCATTTAGTAAAAAAGAAAAGAAAGAATGAAAGAAGAAATGAAAATGTAATTTCTGTCGTTGATCCCTCGGAACGCCAAGATCGGGATGATCGGCTCAAAAATAACCCATACAGTCAAAATATTATTTTTGTTAATTAGTCATTAAATGGAAGAGTGAAATTCTGTATACTCCGCATACTGTCAGCAATGTAATCGCTTCATTTGCAAGAATCAGAATACAACAGATACGGTATGCTTTACATGTGAAAGGGAAAGAGGAAGGTAGTTTGATTCTGATAGTTTTATATGTCGTACTTTATATGTGTAAATAAGTAAGAGACTCGTGGTACCTTTATTTTTGTGCAGCCATGAAAATGGTTGCAAGGTTAATATGATGCATTAGTCTTTTTCTGTATGTTTAATTATTTTGTAGTATCTACTTAAAAAAATAAAATACAATACAATGCAATACATGCTATATAATGAATATATACTCTAAAATACCTTAATTTTGAACAAGTACTTTATTTCATACGAGAAATATACATGCGTCGAAAATGACTCATCTTGATGTTCCGTAAGATGAAATTATCTTGGCGTTCCAAGGGTTAAGGATCATTCATCGTGATTTTGTCATATACAAACATAATTTAAGAAAAAAGAAATATATAAAAGAAAAATAAGCGACAAGAAGAACTCACACAAAAGTAGGAGTTGACTTGCAATTGGAAATATATCCTTCAAACTGCTGTTTGGATGCAATTATTGTTTGCCGTTAATACCGTAAATTTGAGTTTCTAATACAACTTATAGATATGGAAATTATATACAGCAAAAAAAAAAAAAAAAAAGTATTTGGACAAATTCGACAAAGAGGAAATCAGACTATCACACGTAAAACATGGACCATTTCGAAATATCTTACCCTTTTATGATAGTTTGGATACCTTAGATAGAATACTTAAGAAATAACTACCAATCGATACACCTGGAAGGTAACAGGCAACGAAAGAGTGACGACTACGTACATTCATCGCAAAAAACAGTATTTGGACAACCCAATACTACTCTCGAAATAAATGTTCCAGGTATCCTTTTGTGTACAATGGCAGTCTACGTAGTGTATTGAAGCAATCCACATCGCGTCAGGAAAGCCAAGCTTGTTTGTAACCCATGCTTACCGTTGGATACATTATAAACAAACATAAAACAGAGCAATTATTGCGGAATAGATTCCATTCTGACTAGCCAAGAAAACTAACTGCGCGGAATGAAATCTACACACTTCATTCTGTGAATAGAACTCAGAGAATTAGTGCTAAAGATTTGGCTACTTCACTCGACTAGAATATGCAAGTTAATGTTAGTAATTCATTGAACAACCCAACATTCTTTGAAACAATTGGGATTTACAAGATGTGTATCCAGGGTATGAATATTGGCCACTTTATTAATGATTACACAACCCCAAATCTAAACAGGCCCTCCAACACTTTTATCAGTTAAAACAATGTTCTGCTTTCTGAAAGCTTCATTCTTCTTCGCCACACGTCCTGATAACCATCACTACAATACAAGTTTATCTTAGTCTCATCCTAGAAAAACAATAAACTTTTTCAAAAATTCCAGTCACTCGTATTGATATTTCTTGGAAAATTAGAACTTCTTCTTTCTGCTTTCTTCTGATATGTATGTTTTGTTTCTGATTACACATTTTCTGAATCTCAATTTTTTTGTTCCCATCTACACATCTGTAACATTAACTTGTATATCCTAGGCAAGTGAAGTAGCCAAATCTTTAGCACTTATTCTTTGAGTTTTGTTCACAGAATGAAGAATGTAGGTTTCATTCCGGGCAGTTAGTTTCCTTAGTTGACCAGAACGAACCCCTAATAATTATTCTGTTTTATGTTTCTTTATGATGTATCTAACGGTAGAGCATGGCTTTCCAACAAGCTTGGCTATGTCTCAGTACCTTTTCCCTTCCGCACGTAATTTGAAAATAAAGTGAGTAGTTCCAATGTTGTTCAACTCAATTTATTCCCCATGCTGCTTCTTTATGCCTGACATGGTTCTGATTGTTTCAATACACCACGCAGAGTGCTCTTGTACACAAAGGAATTCCTCTAACATTTATTTCGAGGTTGTCCAAATACATTTTTTGCCATGAATTTGCGTAGTTATCACTCTGTCGTTACCTGTTACATTGCAGGTGTATCGAGTACTAGTTATTTCTATACCATTCTATCTAAGGTATCCAAATTATCATAAACAGGCAAGAGATTTCAAAATGGGGCACGTTTTTCGTGTGATAAGTCTGCTTTTCCTCTTTGTTGAACTTGTCCAAATATTTTTTTTTTCTCACTGTAGGTGAGACAGAAGCGTCTTGAACCATGCCTGTCGAGATCGAGAACCGAGAATTAAAAAAAGAAGTCCAATAAAGTAGTAGCGCGGCGAAAGGGTGAGCCGGATGGAAAGAGAACCACATTTGGGAAAGCTGGATAACTCCTCTGCATAGACTAACATTAGTTTATGTTATTTCCTAAGTTTAGTTTCTAGTAACAGCAGAAACTTTGCTCTTATTAGTTAGAACATAATATGCTTTAGTGATTTTTTTTAACGTTATACAAACATTGTTAAATTCTGTAATAGCTGGGCCTGGGGAAGCCTTAATAATGACTATATGTATACTATTATATGTGTTTTTTTATTAATATACAATATTTGGAAAAATCTGAATTGGATTTGTATCATATGTGCCTTCTTAGACCCTCACCTGAAAAAAAAATATCTGAATGGGTCCCCCCCAAAGTTACAGAGAAATCGGCGCCCTTGTCCCCTAGCCTTTATTTTTTCATCAACGAAATTAACTTTGGGCGGCAGGAACTTCTAATCACCGTATGTGGTCTTAGCAAAGGGGTCATAGGACAAAAAGGACTTTCCCAATTAAATTTTCTTTTCTTTTTTCTTCAGCCAAACAAGAGTGAAATTGGTACCTAAAACTTTTTTTGTGTGTTTTCTCCTCAATTTATTTTTAATTATCAAGGAAGGAAAACATGCCTTGTGGCTATCTGGTATACGTTTCGCAAAGCACGGCTGAAGTTTGGGTGAGGTGACACTTTGGGTGCGTTTAATTAGCAGCCTGGCCGTGGGCAACTGTGTTTAATTAGCAGCTAACAGGCCACGCCACAGTCTGGCTGTGGGCTGACTAGAAGTAGGACATGCAGCTCGTTTTTGGCGGGAAGTAGAAGAAGCTGGCGAGAATCAGCTGTTGCCAACCACACTATAATTATTGGGTTGTATGATAATTTTGATTCAAGTATACAACGTATTCCTTGTTTGTATATGGGTTGCTATAGAACAATTGACATTTTCTGCTAATTAAAAATAATAAGAATTATTTAATAGGTATAGGGAAAAAAAGTGTGTAGAACACTTAATACGTCACGATGACGGTTCACACTAACAAGATGTACGAATCATTAACTTGTTTTGTGTTAGTATGGTTATGTTCAGGAGATGGCTCAAGTTGATAACAATGTTTTGTGAAAAGTCAATCCGAAAGATAATACATTAACTATATCGATATTAAGTTTCAAACACGTAAGTTGTTTTAAGAACTTCACTGGAGGATATTTTATCGTGCTCTGAGCATGAGATAGTATTTTTCCATGGGAGGAAACCGTTATCTTAAAAGAAAACGCTGACATGCGCTGTTAGTACGCAAGCCCTATATACAAGGAACAAGTATAATCTTGTAATTAATTTGAGTTCCACGTAACTATCGCCATTGTGTGTGTCATAGAGAACCCTGTTTACAAGTGATTAAAATGACTTGAGTACTCTGTCCAACTATAACCTGCGTATACTGAGGAAGGACAGATATATTAACTCTCCATATAAGCAGTATACAATACCCTGAACAATTAGTAAATCTAGAATGTGTCTTCTTTACTATAACTCATGTGCACCGGGGGAGGGGCCTATATTATTACGGTAGTTCTAGATATTAGCTGCTTCTGTTGTACGGCGTTGAATATACACCAAATGCTGCTTTCATTATTTCGAATATGTAGCATGCATAATGTGATGTAAAATCAAGGAGTGCTGCTAAAACACATACGTTCTTCTACATTATATCCTTGCACTCATATGACTCCGTTGGTTTTGCATCACATTCTGGGTTCTATATATCCAAAACGATCAAAGTAATAGTATTTAATGTATCTTCAAACACAGTCTAACAGGAGTAGCTAATAAAGAGAATAAATCCTCTTGTATTTCTAGACAGAGGCTCTATGAATTTACAACTCTCACTGCTTTCTTGAGTGTGCCTATTTTAACTATTAGGGCTGATTTTCATTCAATCTTTCGTTGCTTACGATTTGGGTGAGTAGCCAATTGAAACACGTGTTTTATAGCGTGTTGTATTGTACGGTAAGTGTGGCACGTATTTCAATTGGCTATTCACCCAAATCGCACGGAAAGCAAGCAACGTAAGCTTTCATGAAATCCAGCCCTTACAAGAAAGCACGCAATAAAATACGTGTTTCAATTGGCTACGCATCCTAATTTCAAGCAACGCAAGTGGGCTTGAAAATGAGCTCTTACCCATGTGTGTCCAGTAGGCATAGTATCATGGCTATTGTTTCAATATACAGGCTAGAAATATAGCTTATCATAAAACAACTAACAGCGACAATTTGGTTAATATGAACGGATAGAAAATACGGTTCGCTACGTTCAGAGAAAATTTTCCCCCTCTCTGGAAATTGTACAAATCGGAAACTGCTAATTTCACGAAACCGTTTTAGAGAAGGTTATCTACATTTCACCTCTATTTCATCCAGTACTCACAATTCTAGTGTGTTGGTAGTCATACAAAATATAAAATCAACAACGCTCGGTCATGTTCAACGAAAAAGGTAATCAACATTTACAATTTCTATGAGTATTTTTAATTCAATTGGTCGGCAACGCTGATTCAACCTAATATCCACACATGGCGATTAAAATAGTAAATACGGCGGAAGTCGAAGATCGTCTCGCGCTAGGAATTTGAGAGAGGAAAATGTAAAGATACATGATCGCACCTAACTTTACCTAACCTCCACTTTCCCATGGTCACTAATTTAAGATAATGTACGAAAAATGCAGAAAAGCAATTATTAATAATAAATACGAGCATATGAAAATATATTTCGAAAAAAAAAAGAAGAAAAGTGTTGACCCAAGAGGGGTTTGAGCCCTGGACCTTTCACTCAAGAAGCGAACATCTTGATCATTCGGCCACGAAGCCGAGTTAGGAAATCTCGGTCTCGTCGTTGTATTTACAGTGGGTAGCGTCAGAGTCCGTCAGTATGACGTAGTAGGTGACGACGACTTCCGTCGTGTTTACTATCTTAATCCTCACTAGATATCCGCTGTCTTGTTTTGTCTCGCCAACGAATATTCTGTTAAATTACACACAGGGCAGGCCAGTGGCCGGGCAACAAATTTAACGCGCCCTTTGATTAACGATGGGGAGGAGTTAAGGAGTACAAAAATGCCAAGACAGCAAGGGTTTAATTCAATGGGGCTAGTTTCAATTTATTTTTTTATTAAAATATGCCCTAACAAATAGAGTTTAATTTATTCAATATGCAAATTGTACGTAATCGGATCGATCATACTCCTTACTCCGGGTGTATCTTTCTGAATTCCAAGCATAAGGGGCTGGAGAAACGGGTAGATGTTGCGTCTTTCTATACATTAACGATATTTTGATCCAATAACAAAGTGTATATATCATATAGTGTTTTAAAAAAATCGTATGCATGGACATTTCACATTATAAGTATATCTTTCAACAAACGGGCAAGGATGAGCAGTTTCTTTTTTATATTCGTGTATGAGAAGCATTAAATTGTACTACAATATGACGATTTTCGGGCGGCAGTCCATGGCATTTTTTCTTCTAGCATCATAATAAAATTGCATTTTTAACAAATTATTCGACTTCGCCTACCTTTATTAAATAATATATTACGCCAGATGTGTCATTATGACACCTAGAAACTTGATCAAACATAATAATGTATAATACGTGCCGGAAACCAGCCAACCCTGAAAAAAAATGAAACATAAAAAATTGCAATTTTATTAGACCAAAGTACACACTAACATTTTCACAACCTCACATGTTGCTGCGTGACTAACTGGACGAGAATGATGACAAGTCAAGTGGTTTTTGGATGGTCTTATTCTTCTTCTAAAGCAATTACACATTTTTTAAAACTGCAAAAAAAAATGAATTTTGTCTTGATATTGATCGAGGGGCTCAGAACCACGGGGCTGTGGCTAGAAATTTAAAATGTCCATTTTCCGCTCGTGAGCGCTTTTATAGTGTGAGCAAGAGATTATCAATTGTGGGGGTAATCATATAGTAGTGCAGGGTGTAATTAATTAATTTCATTTTAGCTTATTTCCGATTTGTTCCGTATTTTTTTGTGTTATCCCATATTTTGTACCTAGTGTCCCGTAATTTATTCGTCAAAAGGTGGCAACCCTACTACTCACCCTAATCGCAAGCAACGCAAGTAAGCTTCAAAATGAGCCCTTAGGGCTGATTTACATGCAAGTTTGCGTTGCTTGCATTGCGTGCGATTTGGGTGAGTAGCCAATTGAAGCACGTGTTTTATTACGTAGAACACGCAATAAAACACGAGTTTCAATTGACTACTCACCCAAATCGCAAGCAAAGCAAGTAATGCAAGCTTGATGTAAATCAGCCCTTAATGAATTTGCAATATTGCGGCTGATTTTCATTAAAGCTTGTGTTGCTTGCGATTTGGGTGAATAGCCAGTTGAAACACGTGTTAGGCTTACCTTACAATAAAACATGCAATAAAACACGCGTTTCAAATAACTATTCACCCAAACCGCAAGCAACGGAAGCTTTCATAAAAATAAGCCCTTTTCTTTCAGTCCAATTCTGTTCACTCAGTTTCCAGAGTCGACCCGGGTCAGGAGACCTGTGTGAAAACGCTATTCTTGTGCATTCAAATCCATGGTTGTGAATGAATTAGTGATTGGGTGGGAGGGCTAGGTCAACTCTTTTCGGTGCAAGGTGTGTATACGTTGGAATAGTTTTGCACTATTTAACGTTTCATGTGGGGGACACAACTATTAAGTAATCAAGTTGTTGGAAACAAGGAAGGTGAATATGAAATTACGTTGTAGGTTTATATAGCAGTCGTGTCGTGTGTGTATTGTTACGTTATTTATAATGCATTTGAGTATTATTTTGTAAATATTGGACTAAAAGTTAATAAAATAAGTAGAAATGCTAAAAAAAAGTGTCCTAATTGGCAAGGCATTGGATAAGTGATTCAATGGTCCCGGGTTCAATATCTTTCCACCTATAGTTTCTAAATTATATTTAAACAACAATAGGCCCCTACTTCTTCCCTTCCTGCTTTAAAGAAAAGCTCTGCTTTGCAATTAGCCTTTCTTCCTTTTAGGTGATGAAAACAATAAGCAATTTGAACATTTTATAAAATTCACAGACACAGGTTAGAAAAAGTCAGGTCATGTATTTTTTTTTCTTAATACGCAATAAAAACATTATTGTGTCAAGCTGTCGAAAGATATTAAACAGTCAAGACATTATTGTTGAGGAATTATTCACTCCAGGATTCTTTACGCTAGCGAGAGTACTGTGACGTTATGATTGTTCCTCTCTGCAAGCACTCGTGTGACAAACGAGATTAACTATTTCCTTTTCCAGGATTACCAGATCATTTTTTCCAGTGAAGGACAGTAAAGTTAAAATAGAGGGCAACTACAGATTTTTTCTTCCAATGGAGGACAACAATGATCCATTTACTTGATAATTCGGTAATGAACTTTTTATTAAATTTAAGAATTTGGATCACAGGAGTACGAATATGTCCAATTCGGAAATTTATAATCTGGTTACTAGAGAATGGAGAACATTTCAAGATGGTTAATAGAAAAGGAGGGAGAACAAGATCAAACGGGAACATCCGGTAACCCTGATTTTTATTTCTGGCTTCAGATACTAACAACTTCTAATGCATTCGGACAATCCGTTATGGTAAATTCGAGATCACTGCTCACTATGAACAAAAATAATAGATATACATAAACATAACTTTTGCTTAAACCAAGGATGTTGTAATAGAGGATTTGCCTGTAGCTATCTCATGCGCTGAAAAAGAATGAAGCAAAAAAACAACTAAGCTTCGACCGAGGTGACGTACCTGATTGGTTAGCGAACAACTAAAGAGCATGTTGCCATCTCTGTTAGCCGAAAACAATGTTTTTGATTGGAGTAAGTGGGCTAACTGGACGTAACTATGCTGTGACGTTTGGCTACATTTTCTTGGCAAAATCGCATATACTCTATTAGAACAACCTTGGCTTAGACCGGACCAAGTTGAAAAAACATTGATAAGGAGAGTAAATCAAGTAAATTGTTTTTATGTCGTTTTTAACAAAGATAATCGTGAACGGATTGTAAACAATGAACACCTGCATAATTTCGCTCCTTTTTTTTAAATTAGTAGATAGTGAAATATCTTATTTTAAAAAAATATTGTATTGACTTCTTAAAACTTTGTTCGATTCGATTTTTTTACACGTGTGGGTATTTTTTTCGCATGTTTATTTATTTTTTCTTTCTCCTTATTTTTGTTTTGTTTTCCTTGAACATTGCAGTATCTAAGCTTATTGGTTTCTCTTTAAAAAAAAAAGGAGGGAAAATAATCAGGATCCTGCGTTTTCGCGCGCGACTTAGCGTCAGCTTTACCATTCCCGTGCGAACCGTAGACTATATTGCTGTCAGGTAAGATATTTCATTGTAAAATTAAACATTAACTATATTTTGCATGTAGATTATATTTGAGAACTTCTGGCTTGAAATAGTCGCAGAGTTTAGTAGTATCGTTGTACTTGATTGTGTAAAAATATTATCATGAATAGTTCATACAGAGTGTTTCATGGTCTTTTTAGCACGTTAAACATGCAGTAAATATTTGAGCCACATTTAAGCCATAAGATCATTCACCAATTGTTTTCTCACCGTTTTTGTTTCCTTTCGATATTCTATGGATGCAGGAAAAATGAAATATAAGTTGGCTATATCCTGTTCGATGGTAATTTTCATTAATAGTGGTAAACTAAAATTTTGCCCCCCCCCCCCTCCTTGCAAGAAACTTTTAGGGTAAAGCAGGCGGTAACCTGAGGGGCAGGGGGATTGAGCCTCCTCTTGCACAAACGTGAGCCACCGTAACATATTGTAAGCCTGACCTCCATTGTCAAAATGAAGATTTTTTTTTTTCAGATTTGCAAGCAATGGCCCCTTAATGCTATAGTTCCTCTATAACTTTCAAATGTTTTTCTGTAATCATATATGTTCGGCAGAAGTTAGCCATTTCTTTGAGTGAAATATTTGTCCTTCTGCTACAATGTCCCTTATACGTCAGGTACCTTTGTTTCTATCCCATTTTCACCCCCCCCATATATATATATATACAGATGCTTATCAGAATAATGGAAACACCTGTAGTTGGCAATACGTCAGATGTATGGGTTGGCAGTGGTGTCGTGGCGACCGCAGCGCCGGACTGCTCGTGGTGGTGTGTTAGGTAGGTCTCCATACTACGTCAGGCGTCGTGGAACAGGAGTGTGCAGTGGCTGCAGCAGACGGAGGTAGTGTAAAATGGGAGACCTCTCAGAGTTTCAAAGAGGGCAAATTGTTGGTGCGCGGTTATGTGGAGTGAGTGTGACGGCAGTGGCTAGTGTGTTAGGTGTGTCGCCAGGGACAGTGTCAAAGGTGATGACGGCCTACACAACACACGGGAAAACCACATCGGGGAAGCGGAACAGTGGGCGGAAGAAAAGCATCAGTGACAGGGCACGCCGGATATTAAAGCGCATTGTCACGCGGAACTGTCGTGCCACTGCGGCGCAAGTGACGGAGGAACTCAATCAGCACCTCCCCCAACCTGTTTCGACAATCACAGTCCACCGCGAATTACATGACATGAACTTACGGGATCGTGTTGCACGGGCCAAACCTCTCATCAGGGACCAGAACGCTTTAGCACGCCGCAAATGGTGCCGCGACCATGCAACTTGGACCGTTGACGACTGGAAACGTGTGGTATGGTCGAATGAGTCACCATTCACCCTATTCCAAACCATGGGCCGTGTTTATGTGTGGAGAACGCCCAAAGAAGCGTATGATCTGCAGTGTCTCCGCCCAACTGTGAATCATGGCGGCGGCACGGTGATGCTGTGGGCCGCAATATCATGGTTTTCATTGGGTCCTGTGGTCACACTTCGCGGACGCATCACTGCCAACGATTATGTCTCAATTTTAGGAGACCACTTGCATCCTATGGTCCGGATGTTGTTCTCGGACAATGACGCCATATTCCAGGATGATAATGCACCCATTCACACAGCTGGAGTTGTTGCAGCGTGGTTTGAGGAACATCGGGATGAAGTTCAACACCTCCCCTGGCCCGCCCAATCCCCAGATCTCAACATAATTGAACATCTGTGGTCCATCTTGGAAACACGACTCCGGCGACGATTTCCACCTCCATCCTCTCTCACAGAACTGGCCGATGCCCTGCACGAGGAATGGTGTAATATTCCACTTGCTACCATTCACGACCTCTATGCCTCCATCCCACGTCGCATCAAGGCTGTTCTGAAGGCGAAAGGTGGCCCGACACCATATTAATCTGGTAAGTTGCACTTTCGTTCAGGTGTTTCCATTATTCTGATAAGCATCTGTATATCAACAGATTCAGCGCCTTGGAAGAGTTAGAGGATGAAGAAGA
>JAGDQP010067568.1:0-11132 GCA_022664845.1 Lepisma saccharinum
GAGTCCAACGCAATTAAAATCCACAAACATCCACACCCTATGCGGGATCTGAACCCACATGAATGACAACCTAGCCCACAAGGCTAACGAGAACGGCTACACTTTCACGAACTAAATAAGCTTGAAATGTTAGATGATGTGGGTTCTAAACGATAAGTAGTTTGAGGAAACCAACATGTATAAAATGCAAAAAAAAAAAAAAAAAAAGTAATTGCAAGCGTAATTAATACGAAAGATCCGAGTAATGATTACGTTTAATGAGCAAAGAGGCCATCAGCAACATTAATTCACTATAGCGGTTGAAAACTTTTCCCGACAGATTTAATTTTTTGAAAGCAATGTAGCAGTTCAAGATTTACTGGATTGAAAATTAGTACGACGTGGGTGACAAAAACTTCTTTAAATACCTAAAATAAAGCGCAGACATTAAATGCCGAGGTTGAACATTTGTTCTTACTTATCTGTGGTATGAGGTACGTCAATAAATAACGAGGCAGAGGATATTTCACAGTAATTATTCCACTAACTTTAAAAGTATTGTCCGCAGTTGTTTAGACATTTATCCCATTGTGATACTAGACGCAGAATGCTTTGCTCGTAGAAATCCTTCGGTTGCTGTTTCAACCAATTGTGCAAAAAGTTATTGACTTCATCGTCCGTTTGAAACCGTTGTCCCCGCAGTGCTTACTTCTGCTCACCAAAGATGTGGAAGTCACATGAGGACATATCTGGATTATAGGGAGGGTGGCACAGGACTTCCACTTGAGCTGCTGCAAACGTTGCTTTGGCTGTGTGATCTAGCGTTAATGTGCAAGAGGATGACACCACGACCAAGTTTACTGGGACGTTTGGATTTGATCGCTTTATTGGGTTTCGTTAACGATTCACAAAACGGCTGAGCATTGACTGTAGCTCCATGCTCCAGGAATTCGACGACGATCGGTCCCTTGCGATCGAAGAAAGCACTACCTTGTCGGCACTAGTGTGGAGAGTTTTCTCCCGAGCGCCAAGCGTCCTCACGAAAGTGCTTGTTCCACTCCTAAACTCTTTGACAGTGACATATAGTGTTCCCCATAAATTCTCCACATTCGTCGATGAATTTCACACCCTCCTGCACCTTCCGCTATCAAAAACCGCACACTGCTGCACTTTCGATGCCTCAATTCTTCACACGCGTCGCTTTCCAACTAAACAAATGACAGCCGCTGCTGGGCAAGCATTTCTTTTTTTACATTTGTTTCGGAACACGCACGTCATCTAGCGAGAGAAACGCGCACTAAACGCCTTCCTCACACCTCTACCTACATTTCAGATCGATCTCCCGTTTTCTCAGTACCATAGTGCTCATGAGATATCCTCTGCCTCATTATTTATTGACTATACCTCAACACAAGTTATTAAAAAAATAAAGTTGTGAAAATGTTTAGAGATTGAAACCATTAAAATTACGGAAAGTTAAATATTTTTAAATGAGAACTAAAAGCGGGACAAATCAGTGTCCAGCCACCCCCTACTACCTCCCCAGTCCAGATCCGAATTCCGCAACTGTAAACATTAGATCCAGGAGCTGGGTTTGGGTGCTTTATTACCAAACACTTAATGAGATATTTTAAACATTTTATTAATACATTGTAATAAATAATTGATATAAGGGCAATTCTATCGTCACGTCAGTAAGAATGGAATGACTTCTAGAAGAGAATCGATCATTTCGGAGGTATAAAAAATTCTTGAAGGGAATTAGAATTTCTATACGTCGGAAAACATAGACTCTGCTCTGGACATCATACGACTGATACTGACGTAATAATGGAATTACTCACTGATATTATAGTACAATTTCTTACAAAAATAACAATCTTTGTACAACTGACCTTCAACAGCTGAAGAATCAAAAACATACGTACATAGGAAAATATTCTTTATACAATTGGAAGTCAATAATTGAATAGTTTCAAAAATCAAAAAATATATATGAATCAAAAACATGACAGTACATCTCTGTTAATTGACAATATCCATTAATGCACAATATCGACAACAGTATAATGTTGAAACACAGCACAGAATGGACAAGTTCTGTCTTAATACTTACGTAAAGACAGATTTAGTTTTTTTATCTTAATTTTCCACGACACATTCATAAGTAATCCCACAATTCACACAGTGCTAATGTAAAACTGAGTTGGAAATGACATACAGTTACACTATAAACTTTTTAATACTAACGGAGGATATTAATAGATGAGGATCCTGTCCCACAATACCATACAATATGTCTTACGCCAGTCCCGAAATCAATTACGATAAAATGAACTGTTATGAAATCACTCAACCAGTTCTAATCCTAGCTATTAAACAAACACATTTCAAATTTCCTGAAGATTTTTGACCTTGTTCTTTTTTTTCCCCAGCGTCACTACCCTAACAACAGCGTTACCAGAGTCTATTCCAATATTTTATGAAGCCGTGCCTGAATGGTGAATGAAGTTTCGTTTGTTAAGAGGGATACTCGCTCCAACCCTCCATTTTAAACATTTTTCAAAAACTAAGAGTACTATAAAAAATGTAAGTTCATAGCGCACTAGCACTTACAAATTACTATGAAATACGATGGACAATACATCAATCTTGTCGACTTATGAGTACTGAGACTTCAAATAAATAATGACGTCATAATGTTTGAAAACGTGTCACTCATCAATGGACAAGATCTCGAGATCGCTGTCCATTGTATTTCATAGTAATATGAAAGTTCTAGTGCGCTATGCGCTTACATTTTTGATAGTATTCTACGTTTTTGAAATATTTTGAAAAATGGGGGGTTGGAGCGAGGAGCCCTCTTAATGTCTTACAATAATAACCCAATATACAGGGCTATATATTTCAGCTCAAGAATGTTTTTTAGCTTAATAGTTACGTAATATTGTAGGGGTCGTTGCGTAACTTTCGAGACACTGTATCATTCGATTGGAATATGGGGAAAGGAAAAATATCCTTATATCATAACAGAGGGTTTCATTCTGACTCTGAGGTGTTATAAAACAGTTTTTTTTAAGTACCAATCCTTCCAGTACATATAATTTCCTGATATCCACACATTTTCATCAGAAAATCCGAATTGGTACTCTTTATGTGATCTATAACGAAATGAATAAATCTTCAGAACTTCCAGAATAAACTGGATACAAAGTTTTATAATCCTTAAACTTAGAAGTCTAAGACAAACTGAATGATACAGCGAATATATTATGCCCTAACCTTTCTTATTCTATTATGCAAAGAAGTACGTTGATAAGAATCAAGTACTTGAGATTGAGATAACCTGAGAGGCCATTAAGACAGTAACATTAGTTCCATACAAAAAAACTGCTCAGTAATTGATTAGTGCCTTTATTAATAATTGTCTTCGTAATTGACTTTTGTTTACTTGAACCACTGGGTGAAACTATTTAATTTATAGACCGACCAACATGACATGTTCTGCGACCTTGAACTAATACTTCAGCAATGCACTAGAAGTTAAACTACAACTAGCACCAATACGAACCTATTCGGATTCTTAATACCGGTGGGTTTTCTACATTTCAAGGAAATAGAAAAATCCGCTTCGGAATTATACAAATAAAGTAGGATTAGTAAACTCCCTCCCTCCTTTTACCCACTGTTATTGTTAAATATGAAGTGGAAAGTCCATAGGAAAGTAATTAGTTTACTTACTGGCTCTTATTTTTCAACGACGATGATCTTGCAGTCTCTTATTTCATTTTATGGTCCATTAGCTGATGATCAGTATAATCACAAATTGTTTTAATTATACAACACATTTTTAACAAATCATTGTTCACAATCAATACAGCTAAAGTCCATCAAATTCAACTTCATTCAAACAATCGATAACAGAATCATCACTATCAAATCCATTTCAAGATTCAGTATTTCAGAATACTATATACCAATGTTAACAGGTACATTGCGATTTAAGAGGTAACGTGTATTAAGAAAAATACACAATGCAAATTAGTGGTTAGGAAACAATTCACATGATAACGCTTTTCCTTTTAAAATTCACGCACCAAAAAATTACTTTCTATATTTTACGCCAAGAAAAAATGGCCAAATAATTATTATTACTCTTGATGGCTACTTATTGTTAGCTGAACTTTGTATATTTCTGTTAATTCTATATAGAGGGGCCCAAATTTGAAGCAAAAATCCTCATTCTGGATTTCCCTGAAGGAAATTCCAAAATCCAGAATTTTTAAGACATTTTTTTTTTTCTGTCGGCTTAAAAGTATCGGTTGATCCTTACACATATTTATTATAGTGTTATTTAGTACGGCAGCACGATACTTATCATCTTTTCTTACTGTTTATAGTGTAAAAAAAATTGCTACTTTTAATATCTTTGTGTTTCTAAATGACGATCATTCGGCATTTGTATATTCCTTTGTTTCGACCACATACTGTATGTGACACAGACTGCGCAACCAACAAAGTTATCAGAAAACAGCTGTAAAAGTATGTATGCGATCAGTAGGTAATAATAGTGAAGCAACGAACTGTGCTAGAAATTGGTCTTACTGAAAAGAACATACTTCCCCTATAAGAATTATCTACAAGCCCAAAGCAATATCTAGACCCATCAACACTTTCTCGTAGTTCAGGTCACATATACTGTTGTAATACAGCTCCTCTTGTCACATCTGTGGGTAGACGCCGTTATCCTTTGGGATTTCTTGTTCTTTCGGTGGAATTACATTGACGATTACGCTAACCACCAATAACACACAAACCCCACGTAGTAACTCTGATTTAAATGAAATATTACATATGAAATGACTGTTCACTTAACTCGATCAGTTGCTGCCATTCAGTACATACAACACGACAAAAAAAAACTCTAATTGTTACATGGGCTGGTTTTATAGATTACTTAACAGAAAGAAACGTTCGAAGTCACTTCAAATAGTAGAGTATTTAACTAGGGTTGCCAACTCTCCCATAAATATACGGGAATTTCCGTATTCTGTTCAACTTTAAAGCCTAACCCATCTCCCATTTTGATTTCATCCGAGGTTCCAATTCGCATTTCTTAATATTTGGTTTGTGCACTACATCTGTGGTTGAATTGTTAATTTATCTAATTCTTCCTTTGAACGTAAGCAGTGAAGAAAATCCTTGCTAACTTTTCAAAGTGGAATCTCCCTGAATACTGGCCTGAGTCGAAGTTGCCTAAAGGCCATAAACAAATTCAATTCATTCTGCGCTGAATACGTCCCTAAGCTAAAACAGAATTCTTCCAGAGGCTCTCCTCCTATTCATATGAAGTATCAGAACAAACAAATTTCCAAGTTCTAAAATTACACTGTATACTGGTAACTAGTGTACCTGGTGTAACTAGTTTCGAGAAGGAATAATTTTGTTGATAATTTTATACTTGTGAACACTAGGAATTATTAATAATAGTTTTTTCCATGTGCTAACTCCATGAATTTTTCCATATGCTAAGAATCAGAATTTCTAGTATTTTAGGGTTTGTGTATAAGGAAGAACGCATTGTGATGTCTACGTAGCGTAAAGGTTATCGTAACAGAGGTGGTAATCGCCAGGTTCTTAGTTCAGATTCCGCCAAAGAATACAAGCTTGTACCTGCAGACGCAAGAAGAGGGAACGTAGTACATTTGTTTGTGCAATCGATGTCAAAAGTTCTTTCCCTTCAGTAAAACTTCTCTTGCAAATAGCTACGGAATACATGCACTGCTTCGCGTAAACTTACCAAAAAAAAAACTCTTTAAATTACTTTAAACAGTACACAAATTGGTCCATCCATTAAGGAGTAATTGGCAGAAGGAATTTAACAAAAGGAGGGGGGAAAAAACTTTTGGCACCTATTGTATGTATGTATAAATAAGAAAATGGACCAAGTTCGATTGAGTACATATGCTTAACTCCACCCACTGTCACTAAATTTCACCAAGAACATTACTGATATTTTTACTCACTGACTTTTTTTAACCTCCACCAAACTGAATACTTAAATCGATAAGTAGTTTGTTCTTGAGATCACCGTAAATATTATTCACTCACGCAACCTGATTCTCTGTTGTGCTTTTATCGTTTATACACAATGATATATTACGATATGTTAACATCGTGAATATAGGAAGACTCATTTTATTGAAAATAGAATTAACAATCATTTCTGTTACAACACTACAAGCAGATATACTTGTATCAATACTAGACCACTCCTCAGTTAATGTCGTTTTCTAGTCTTTCGCATAATCCTCCACGAAGTGAAGAATCTCTGAAAATCTTATATTTCAATGGACATTGGAGACATACAGAGAACACGCAAAATGTATTTCATTTAGTTTCACACTTTCTGTCAATCATTTTACACATCATACAGATACATCCACAAACTGCCATCTCCAGCTGAAAGGACTTTTATCCTATACACGATGACACCGTTTTCTTCACAGCATCACGGGCATAAGGGATGTATGACAAGGAATACCACGTCATGGCAAGGAATTGAATGATGCAGAACAAAATAGCAAGTCCTGCTTTATTCAGCTGCAAGAGACAAAAACAAAAGTTAAATACTAGTACGCCAGAGCACAGAGAAAAATAATTAAAATGTACATAACTGTCCAAAGGGAATCGAACGCCGCAATCCTTTATCAGGCAGGAAGTGTAACTCCTTATTTTCCAAGAGAACTCTGATGTACTGTTTCAGTCCTCACATTTATGGAATTAATTTCTACTTTAGATACCATTTATTCACACATTTTTGCCTAGCATGAATTGTATTTAATGTGGTGATTTGCAATGCAGACATGGGCAACAGTTGGCCCGCGGCCCTCGCATTGAAAGAATATGATCACACTTAGTTTAGACCATAGTATATTATTCCGAACACTGTCTACATAAAGATGACACAGACTCAGCTCATATAAACGATGTGTCTGATTTTCGTCATTTAACATCGTGACGCTATAAAAAGACTTTTCAGTTCAAGCAAATTGCATTCTTACTGTACAATTACCAGAGCTAACAATCGTCAGGTGCCATTGTACTAAGCATGCAAAGAACTACAACAAAAGTCATATTTTATTAACAATACTCAATTATTATCACTGAATCTATGACTACATTTTTTCAATTTTCTAAAAATATTTACACACATATACAGTCTTGTGCGTCTTACTAAAGAGTATCCGGCAAGAATCTCACTATCATGGCTTTAGAAATAGTACGGTATTTGCAAGGTCAGTTTTTGGTGAGTCATTTGTTGGTAACCGCGACGGAACACAACTTAGCGGTATCCAGAAAGTTAATAAACGGTTTGCTAACAAGTTCCCGGCCAGCGTCTCGCTATAATTGTTCAAGAAATAGAAAAGGGGTTTGCCAAGTCAGGTTTAGTGAAGCATCTGTTAACTTATAGGACTGGGAGAGAGAGAAAAAAAAGACACATACATTCGCGAACACCAGCCGCGTACACACAGTCGACCAAACGCTGTGTGAGTTGGTTCTCCGGCGTAAGATCGTACGGTACAAACGATCTTGCGTCCCTCTACCAACCTTAAAAACACTGGAGGCCCTCACAAATGGTAGAGACCTTGACGAGGTTGTGAGGCTTTCAACCAACATCTACCTGTACCACAAATAACAAAAACCTGCAACACTGGACAGAAATAAATTACTTCGGGTCGAACCTGCAATACTAGTTTTCGCGAACCATCTCAACTCCCAATTCAAAACAAAACCATTAAGCGAACGGTATGTTTGAACAAAACTCCAGTGGACACAGGAGAGCTTGCGGATGACAGATCATTAATCAAAAAGTATCAAAAGACTGATTCCATTTCAAATCGTCCAGGCAAGAGTAAGATAGTCCCCATAATGGTCTCAGATTTCATTCATTTTTTTTTTTTTTTTTAACATGGGATCTACGTGCAAAAGTATTAGTACCGTATTTTTTCTTTTTACCCCAAACAATTTTCCTTCGATTTATAACCTTTCGAAATGGGCACGAGTAGTTCGAAAAAGCAAAAATTATGTCAAATTTAAAAGTTTATTGTGGAGAAACTAATGTACCATAGGCTGAATGATAGGAAGAAATCATAGTAGTGTGGTTGAGTGAAGAGTAAAAATCCCCCTGATGCTCCAATAGGAATCGCGCAATTAACTCACAATGTTGCCAACTTTTGAGAATTTTTTCCAGTATCCATGGGTCATTTGAATTATTTGCTTCCACCATCATTAGCACCTCTCTATAGGGTCTGTTAAAACTGAAAAGGATTTGCGTTTCTGATCATATGTCTCAAGTTACAGCACGACGAAAAGGGGGTCGCGGTGGCTCAGTTGATAGTGGTACTAGAGGTCGTCGGATCGATCCCTGCTCATGCTATGTGGGCCTTGTAGTGGACAAACACCGTGTGCGTGGGTTTTCTCGAGGTGATCTCGTTTACTTTTACTTTCTTCATTCCATCATCATCCACACGGCCTGAGCCATAGTTGCTTAAAATAAAATTCAACAGCATGACGAAAAGCTGAAAAAAATATTAAATCGCCATGTTTGGACGCCATTTTCTGGAAAAAAAAAAGTACCACTTAAAAATATGTTTTTTTCTATTATTGAAGAAGTACCTGAACATTAATATCTTTTTTACCGTTAGTGCGGCCCGAGCCCCTAACCGTCGCAATTAATTACTAAAATTTGGATTTTTGTACTCGAAATCACTAAGATTTCCTGGTGGTTATAAATGGACATTTAGATCCTATATACAAATTTGGCACCCGTAAGTAACACGAAAATGGATCAAAAAAGAAGGAAATGTGTTCAGGTTACAAAATACATGTGGCAGGGTGACAGGACGAAGTCAGTGTTGCCACGCCATCAGAAAGTTGTAGTTTTTCATGACTATTCCCGTGGTTCCACAAAGTACGAGGACGATGTTCACAACACGGAGTCATATAACAAATTTTGTCATTTCTTGAACTAGTTTGAACTTGCTGGACAGAGTTGCCGAAGTGTAATTATATTTCTTTTAATTCTTGAAGTATTATCTTTGTAATGAGAAATGGATGCACTGACTATATGCTATTTTGTGCAAGTTACCAATGGTAAACATGATGCATAACACTGAAATGCCCATTTATAACCACCAGGAAATCTTAGTGTCCCGAGTACAAAAATCAAATTTCAATAATTAATTGCGAAGGTTAGGGGCTCGGGCCGCACAAACGGTAAACAAGATAATGTTCAGGCACTTCTCCAATACTAGTAAAAAATTCATATTTTTAAGTTTTATTGAGAAAATGGCGTCCAAACATGGCGACTTTTACTATTTTGATAACGCACGTACCAGTTACAAGTATTTTCCATGCAAAACACATTCGAACTTAGGATGGTATTACACGGTAGTAATTTTCAGAAAGATCATATCCACAGTAACATTGAAAAATGTAGAGAAATATTGATTACTGCAGTAACTGGGAATCCGATCCGGGCCTCGCAACATATCAAACATCACTTCTGTGTTCTTAGGACTCCCAAATGTAATTTTGTGCATTAAGTTTAATAATAATAATAAAAGAAAGATCCCCACAGAGGACACCAAAAATAGAGAAAGGAATTATTTTTTCAATAATCCGTAGCCGTAATACTAGCTAATTTGGAACATACTCCGCACTTCAGTAAAATTTATTAATCTGAAAGGAATAAGGAAAGTTTTCTGTCCACAATCCTGTCCAGTTCTGGTCTTTTTGCACTCACAGAGGTTCTCAAAGGGTATCGTGTTCTTGCAAAATACTGCACAGCAATAATAGTTCCTTTATATCAGGCATGGTCAACAGCAGGCTCGCGATATTAAATTACAATATGTAATCAAATTATATTAAACAAGATATTTACAATCAAGTAGTCTATATTTTTCTCACAGTAATATAATAATTTAACAAAGATAGTAATAAAATACACATGATTATTGCCTTGATATATGCCGAATTTATGTTTATTTCTGTCCAAAAGTGTGCGGCCCGTGACGGTACCACTCATCATACATTGGCCAAAGTATAGAAAGAAGTTAGTCATGCCTGATGTATACCACCGTTTGCTGTTAAGAAAAGGTATTCAGCTAATCATCTCTGGCCTGAAGAATACGAATGTAAATTTTGTTCAATCATGATTCCGTCCGGATTTAATGACGAAGTAGGAAAAATTATGATAAAAACACTATTAACAGCATCTACATACAACAAAAATACAACTACACGGGATTGAAACCAGGAGTAGGAGTAGTAGTAATAATAATAATGATGTTAACATTTTCATGACGAAACATTCATATCTGTTATGCAGCAAGTTGGAGAACGGGTTATACGGAATCCTTTGTAAGATACAGTTACAAGATAAGGCGAACATTTCCTTTCTAGGCAGTCCTGCAAATATACAATTACTCTTAGGTATTCCATGCGACAAATGTACGCAGCAGTAATTGCGATCTAATCATTCAGAACATCTGGTAAATTATTGAATGACTGCTTACCCCTAATGCTGCAAACAGCGTTAATCCCAGACTGACAAGAACGACTATTGTGGCAATTGCTCTCGTCGCAGCAAACATTTTCTTCAGTTGGTTCAGAGGACCCATCAGAAAACACGTACTGAAAAAGAAGAAGAAAAAAGACAATGTAACAAAGAGAACATATATATGTAGGACACAATGACTTTAGTTTCCTATAAAATAGAGTCCATCTCATTTATCACCAAAATAAGTTGTTGTTTTTTTTAAATGTATTTATAGTCTACGGTTACGTGTAGACCGAAAGAAAGAATTATTAGAATTTGAACGCTACTATCTACAACAGCATCATTTAACGATGTTTAGATATTCGTAATACAGTACTTCGAAGAACGTGACAACTTATTCCGCTTTCTATTAGAATGTTTTCGAGTTCAACCTCTTTAAACTGTACACCAGTAATTTCCCAAAATATCGTGATTCAATTCTTCATACTTATTTCTATACTTCGATATTCGATAATATTGCAGAATTATTTACGGAGTAGTGGAAGAACTGAGTCAGAATCCAAGCCACGATAACTTGAAGACTACATTA
>JAGDQP010067569.1:0-11132 GCA_022664845.1 Lepisma saccharinum
AAGCCGAGGGCCAATATTTTGAATAAAACAAAATTAATTTCCCTTGAAAATTACGTGTTTCCTTTACCACAAAAACCGGCAAAAACTTATGCATACACCTGGTATCATGGTTGTGGATTTCGGAACGACTAACCCTGCTGCTACTATCTGCGATTAAGGTTTTCCACGATTTTCTTAACTTGACAATGCACATGCCGAGGTGGTAGCTAGAGGCTAGCGAGAAGCTTATAGCCTTTAAAATATTACTTGAAATAAAACACAATTTAAAAGACACTGAAATGAAACAACGAACACTTACATACATTTGTTAAACTGACTTTAATTTACGTCTTTAGGAATTTTCTGCTCAAATCGGGATATAACAAGGAAAAGGCATGGGGCAAGCTAACTACAGAATTGTTTCAATGCATCACAACCGCATTTATCGACACAACATTAAAAGTAATTATGACAATGTCCTCCTGTGTGGACAAATCACAGTAGCACCAAATACAAACCGGTACCGAAAGTAACACTCAATTCGTGCCCACCAACGACAAATAGTTAATATATACAAGTTATAGAAGATTTTTCTGCACAAATTTACTTAAGGACTGAAAAGGATATGAACACCAAAGTGAATATACAGGAGAGAACTATTACTTTTTACAAGCATATAATAAACAATTTTAGTTTCCAACTACTTTTCTATACAGGATTCATCATACAAAACACATGAAAATACTTGAACCTGAGTAAATTTATGTAAGCAACTCCAATGGACGATAAACTTAATAAATAAATAGACTTTGTTCCGTTTTGAAAACGTACACATTTATTACAAAATAGATCAGAAATCATACAAATCTCTGTTACATTCAGGGAAAAGATCATCGTATGTTGCTTCTCCAAGAGAAACTTTAAGTTGTGGTAACAACGTAGGAACAGTATCCAGAAACTCACGAACTTTCGTCCCACGCTTATCGTCAAACATGTCATCGAGACGCAAAAAAGTTAACGATTTTTGGAATTTTGCAATGAGATCAAGTGTATTTCCTACTGCATAAGGTAACCCTACGATATTAAGAGTCTTTAGTTTCTTGCATCTTTTAATGATAAATTCTAAACCACGTTCCGTTATCCCCTTACAATTAAATAAATTCAAGTGTTCTACATGGGGACAATGCATCGTCACACTACTGACGAACGAGTCATCCAACAGAACACAGTCTCCAACACTAATACGTTTTAGGTTACGCATGCTTTCTTCTGCCAAAAGCGAACACATAACATCTGAAGTTAATTCTTTAGTCAGTGTGAAACCTAGTGCTGAAAGATTTAGGTCTCGAATATATTTTGAATTGTTCATATCCATCCGCTTGCACCTGAAGAGTGATAACGCTCGCAATGATTGTAATTCACGGAACTTGCATAAAGAGACTTCAGTCAACGCACACGCATGAAAGTAAAGTGCTCGTAGCGTTTGTTTCCTCTGTTCTACTAAATATATAAAGTCATCTTCTACCACAACCACCCACGGAATGTAGAGTTCTTCGAGATAAGGACACCCATCAATAATAAACCGTAACGTATTTTCAGGGATTGAATTATAATGATGCAGATTCAATCTCCGTAAATTACTAAACTTTGAAAGCATGCGGGGAGTTCTGAACCACGGAGCTTCCGTAGTATCTGGAAGTTCTAGTACCTGAAGTTTGCGAAACCTGTATGCCATTTTTTGTAAAGGCTTATAATGTAACTTTTCCATGTTTTTAATTATGAGCGTGTGGATATTTAAGCGCTTTCTCCTTACTAAATCTAGAACCGCTTCTAAATCTTCTGTCCGATTAATATATAAAATTTCCAACAAAGATGAATATTTAAGCACGAAAACGATATCATCGTAAGTTACAGTATCATCACATATGAATGTTGAGTTTCTCCACACATACCGATCACTCTGAACCCTTCTCCAGTGTCTACAGACAAAACCCACGTTAATAAGATCTTTCACTGGTAAATAAGCAAATATTTTCCTTAGCACTAAAGCAGGAAGACAATCCATCTCACCTTCTGTTGAAGAGAGTTCTTAACTGCAGGCACGCAACAGGTCATTCAAACAAGAAAGAGGCATACGCAATATCTGATTCTGAAAAATAAAAGGAAACAACACTGTTACGTATGGAGTAAACATAATAATGCAAACGCTTTTAGAATCAAGCATGCTACGCTAATGCAGGCACACAGGGGTACCGTGATTGTGAATCTTTAAAATGTGCCTTATGTTCTACATGGAGTTACAGGGATGTTATCATGTAATCAGAATGACAGGCGTCGTCATCCAGCTAAGTTGACGAATTTCATAATTCTGCACTATGGGAGATGGCGAATAGTGCCACTGATATGATTCTCCTCATTTAGGGGGAGTCCATAGGGGAACTTTCCTCAGTTGTTCGAAACTCAAGAATATCATGAGTCTTGTGCCGAAATAGGCCTGGCGAACATTTGAACATCTACTACGAAGGTGACATACGTAAACAAACAGGCAATAAAAATTTACATGAGTTATGAATGTCATCTTTCATTTAAACCTGATCTTTGTTATATCGCTGTAACAAGACCGTACAGACTAATAGTTCGTACGATAACTGTTCGTTTTTACGTGTCGAATACAAAATTTTAAGGCACAAAACTGCGGGACACCCTGTATGATCGAGATGGCTGATATTTAGAAATGGCAAATAGGAATAAAGAGAACATGAAAGATAAGGATAAAATGAATTTTATGGGCAGTAACAGCACTAAAAGAGAACGTGAAAGAAGTGCTTTCTTCTAACAATGAGGGTAGAAATTAGTTAGGAGTTAGACGGAGAATCGAGAAGGACAAAGTATCAATAAACAACATTTTTCATATTTGCAGCGATAGGCAAGTAGGTCAAAAAAGGAGACTTTGTAGACTAAAATGTTAAAAAAAAAAGAGAAAAAATAGAGAAAAAGCTACTAAAAGAGACTATCTGACGTGAAACCAGTATCCATAATTTTTATTACCAGTGAGTGTAAAATACTACATTTGTGTGTGTATGTGTGTTAAAATTCCCTACCAAAGGGCCGGTTAAGTCCAGAATTGAACAGAACGAAATTTTGTGAGATATTTTGAATGAACATACAGCATGAATGACATATTACAAAAACCACAAACTCTCACTTCAGTAATAGTTCAGAGTTTTGTTAATAAAGGAGAAATTAAAATGTATGTTCAATTCTGGACCTAAATGGGGTATGGCCAAATACATTTATTACTTTGACAATGTACATAAAATTTCAGAAACTACACCAAATTTAAGAACTTATACAAAATGTAATTTACATTCACTGTTTTTTTTTTTTTTATCCTTCTTAGTGAAAAAGTTAGTAATAAGGTTACTCTTTCTTTTCTGAACAGTTCTCTGTAGTCGTTCAACTTCCATAGATTCTTTCTTCTCATTATCTTTCAATAAACGAACACCTTCTAGCATTCCATGAGCAACTTGAGTACCTTTTAAGTTTCCTGTACGTACCTTTTTGTCTTTTAGAACCGAAAATAAAATGTCAAGAATGTTAACGCATGTTTGAAAGGCAAGACTGATATTTAAGCGAATTGTAAGATTTATACCGACGCTGCTGGATATTTTACAGTGCTGAATAAAAGCGTATTAATTCCTGCATTACTTGTTGGAGATTTTGTAACCATAGAAGCTCCGTAAGGTAGGAAATGTATTAATGTTTGATAATAATGTCCAATGATGTGTTGCCATTTCTAATGTGGTTCGAATAATTTGACTTCAGGCTTGATTGATACAATCAACTCTGGTTGCTGTTACTATTAAAAGGTGGATCAACTTAATTTTAGCGAGTATACATATATGTTCCTTTACTATGAGTTCTTGCCACTTATCTTCTTGAATCATAGAACACGAAATCAGAGGGTGCGTAAAGTTGTTGAGCAGGGGGGCATGTAAAAAGTAATACACGTAGCTCTCGCGAAGGGGATGTTAAAGAAACAAATAGCGATGAATGGCCACTGATTGAAGTAAAGCGTAAAGCGGGAAAGAATCTCAGTCGGGACAAAGCGAATTCTGAAATATCTTATGTAGAACCTATTTATTCGGATAAAACCAGGGCGTTTTGCTGAAGCTCGCCACCATAAAGTTTAATGATTGAAATATAGAAAAAGACTTCAGCCGAGATTTGTCCCACGAAAGTAGAAAGATCCATGAAGAAAGAAACACAGAAGGGTCTCCACTCAACCACCCTATTGCGGAGACAAAAGACCCGCCAACCAACCACACATATAGAAGAGATGGTACCAAAAAAGGAAATAAATACATTCTGAAACTCATTACTTTTATAGCTGGACATAGAAAAAAATGTGAATGTACAAAAACACTTAGCAGATACTGACATTCCAAAAAAAAAAAACACACACACACACACACACACACAAAATCCTCAAAAAAGATACTTTTAGAGACCAGTTAAGAAAAAGAGACTAAAATCTAGAAAGGAGACTCGCGCCTATCCCTGGTTCAGGGATATTAGTCACAAGCAACATACACTATAATGTTATATTTGTGCTCATGAGAAAGCCTAAATTTAATGATACAGAACGAGATATTTCCCTCAGGATTAAATTCAATGGGCTATTGAAATTTGGAGTTAGTGGTGTGGAATTTTGTTTATTTTTTTAAATTTTTTTTTCATTTCAGGAAATTACATTATTAAAAACCACTGCTTGTATGAAGCTTATATTGATAAACACGATCCTCTGTGGTACTTCTTAACTACCAACAATAGTTTCAGATTTTTATCACATCTTAGCAAATAATCATGGCCCCTGATCATACTCACCCCGTATGACTCTATAAAATAAAGAAGGCAAAGAAAGAAAGAAATTTAGTTAGTTGCATCTGGAATTTGGGTATTCAAGTCATTTAACAACCGTTCCACTAGTTTTATTTTTTTTCGTGAACATGCCCTACGGGCGAAAGCTTGAACTTCTTTTGACAGTTCTAAACATAAAATTATAATACAGATAAAAGATATGAAACATGGTAATCAGCTCCAATTACGTAAATATATATATTTCTCACTCAACATTATACAGGGTGCGGCAAAAGTAACGCCCTTTTTGCCTGGTAGTGTTGTGCAAAGAGTATACAAAGCTTTATTGATTATTTTTCATTCTTTATTAATAATATAACTATTCTATCATTGTAATTACTATTTCTTTTTTTTTTTTCTTCAGATTCCTTGAGGTAAAATACCGCATTGTCTAACAAAAGATCAACGAGTGCGATTGGTTCAACTGTACTATGGGAATAAACGCACTGGAGCTCTAACCGCTCGGTTGTTAGCAGAATAATATGGTACTCAGCAAATGCAGAGTCGTACTATAACAAGTCCTTTCAGGAAATTTTGAGAGTACTGGAAGCGTAAGTGATTCAAGAACAGGACGACCATTTTCTTCAAGTGCTAAAAATTACGGGAATCGTTGCAGCACATACAACAGAATTAATCTAGGCGCCCCTGGGTATACGTGCCAGAAGTGTTCGTAGGTTGATGAAACGGTTGAACATAAGGCCATCCATACCACGTGTGTTACAGTCCTTGCAGGAGGGAAATACAGATAGGAAGCTAGAAAGAATTGTGATTTTGGGGGGGGGGATTAGAGAGGAATAAAACTCCTCCCCCCCAAAAAAAAACTGGTGGTCTGATGAAGCTACATTTAAACTAAATGGGCATATCAATCGTCACAATTGTGTCTATTGGAGTGATAGCAACCCCATATGTTATCTTAGAGAAAGATGTGAATCTACCAGGTGTAACTTTTGGGCAGCAACTTCATAATACAGTGTAACCGTTTACAGTTGTTCTTTTGTTAGACAATGCTCCATTTTACCTCAAGAAATCTTTAAAAATAATGTAAGGATTAGTAGTAACAACGATACAATAATTATATTACTAACAAGGAACGAAAAAAAATCAATGCTCTTTGCACAACACTGCCCGGCAAAAGGGCGTTACTTTTGTCGTACCCTGTATATAACTCATATACAGTAGAACCTCGTTGAGTCTGATCTATTGGGACCGAGGCCGGCCCAGGATAACGAAAATCTGGGTTACCCCGAGATTGTGGCGAAAAATCGGTAGTGTTTAGGCGTCTACCCCGGTCGGTCCAATGCACACAAATTAACATTATCTTGGACGCCGGCAGACACACATTTTCTTTCATTTACTAGTGAGTAGTGTCTTAGTTATTTTAGTTGCCCGCTAGTAACAGTGTTTCCAACCTATAACAGGCAATAATTGTAAAAAAAAAAATCCAGGCAAATTTTTAATTTTCCCTCTGTTACTTCCCTCCTGTAGTCTTACTTGCAATAATCTGTGCATCGTCGGAAAGCTTACTTCGTTCCCTTTCGAATGGCGGTATGATTTGAGTCTTTACTTTTCTGAAAAATAACATGATCCAATGTAAACATTTTAGTCAGAGGGTGTGGAGTCATGTACGAAATGTACATTAAATACTATAACGATTAAAATTCCACGAATTCTCCATGCAACTGAATTTCTGGGAAGGTTGGAATGGGGGTACGGACCCATCCCTTATTTAAATTGCCTTGATATTACAATGTTCTCTCCCCACCATTTAGTTCAATCTCCGATAAATCTTAAAATAAGTTTCCGATAGTTATAATGTGATCTGCTCTATCAAGTCCTAACAGTAGTGAATGCCTTACCCACGTGTATAAGGATATAGGTTTTGTTATATATTTGTCTAATATTTAATATTTCACACACAACTGGCTACAGGTAGACGAGAGGTTAGCGCACTCGCTTTCTATACGCGTGGTCACGGGTTGAATTCCCACCGCGGTCCATTGAACGTAGTGGTTCGGAGTTCAATTTACCAAAAACTGTAGGTCCCGCTCGCCCTTAGAAGATCACCAGCTCGTTTAGGACAATAGTAATAATTCAACTAACCATACCTGGCTACAGGTTAGTAAGTTAACCTAAAATGGGGTTTTTATACTGTTTCTTGACAGTTACGAATCCAAAAGTACAAAGCTCCAAAAACATTTTAAACTGTTACTGTTATAATTGAAAAATAACAGTCTAGCACGCCCCTTGACTACACTATTAAATCTTAGGGTGAGTGTACCAGTAATGGGTCTCTTAAGGATACATGGACAATGTTACTGAAATAATTGATAAGGCAAGAAAAAAACTGAACGTTACCCAGATTTTCCTGCACTCTAATGTAGGTAAATAAAACTGTAATACGTAAGTTAGGAATTTACTTCTATTACGTATAATTTAAAAGAAACAAAAATGAAACTGCAATGTACCAGTAATGGGCCACATATTCTTCCAGAAAAACTAGTAATGGGTCACTTCTGTCCCAGTAATAGTCCACCAAATTAAATAAAATACATTAGCGTACTAGTTTTAATTTCGTTAATAAAACAAACAAAAAAACTAAACGTCTTTATATATGTATGTTGACATTTCACATTAAGGAATATTTCAACCTTCAACAAGTGGACAATTTTAAAGGGGGATTTTCAATTGTCCAAATTCGAAAGACCTCCCCGTATCACGCTATTGTTGTTCCGCACCTGTAACAGAAAAAGAACATCTGAGGCATTATTCCCGAACTCATTAGTTACGTTCTTGGTAATAATTTACGAATTCACCTTCATCTCTTCTTTGTGGTAACTATCCAACAAAGGAAGGAAGATAATCCTTCTGTCGAATTTGCACCATTGTGGCTTGATTTTGTTTATGATGTCATATGTTGAAAGTAAGTTGAAATTTAGTTGAACTATGATTCTTGTCACCAGTGGAGATGAACAAATAAAAACATTTTTTTTCTTTCCCTTTTTTGATTGATTAGTCTGAGTTTTTCTTGATATGACTTAATAAATTCAGATAAAAATACATTTTACATTGTTACTTATGTAATATTAGACATTTTAATCTAGTTTTTTGTGTGTGTGAAATGATATCGTTGGGAAATTTAATTAATTATGTTGTATTAATTTAGAACTATAATTGAAGAATACTATTTGGTATGAATTCTCTTGTGTTTATCTTTTTTTAGAGTATGTAAAATCAGTATGATTCTCATGTGTTTTAGATAGGATGTTAAATAGTAGTATGATTCTCATTTTTTTTTGTTTTGTTTTTTAAGCTAAGAAAGTCGGATGAGAATAACTAATTGGATTATGGTAGTTTTTGGATTGAAAAAATTCAATAAAAAAATAACCTATTTTTTTTGTTGGGTGCTTCTATTAGAGTGTAAATAGTTGTAGGTTGAGGAATTTTCTGTTTTATTAGTGGCTTTAGTAGTGAAGTTCTGTGTGCGCCGTAGTTTACAAATTCCTATACTTATTTATTGCTTCACCTCCATGTGAAACGAACAGTTACGACTTCATTTAATATTACTTCGCGAATTTAACGCCACACCATAGCGCGAAGAAGAAGTGCACATGCTTTTGCATAGCCCCAAGCTGGCGCTGTGGTTGCCTAGTGAAACTACGGCGCTGCGATCGCTAGAAAATCCAAGCTACCGGATAGAAACAATACTGTAGTGTGGAATTGGATATTTATTTTTTTTTTTTTTTTTTTAGTTGTAGGCGTGGATTTACCAAGATATCAGCGAAATGCCTTGCTGTTTCGTCCCGGGTTGTAAATCAGGATATAAAACTTGTCAGGAGATAAAGACATTTTTTTTCTTCCACCAAAAGAGAAACACAGTTTTGAAAAGAGGTGTAAAGCTGTTCCAAGAAAAGACAGAAAGCTAACGGCACGTTCTTACATTTGTGACGCTCAATTTTGCGAGGATTATGGCGTTTAACGTCTGATGCTGTACACCACATTTTCCCACACTTGCCAATATATTTAACAGTACATAGAAAGAAAAGGAAACTTCCTACTACAAGAACAGCAAGCCATTCACCAGTTCAAAGCAAAACCGACAATGGTGATAAACACACCATCCCCATCTACAATAAATTCTTCATTTGATGTCAGGATTAATTCTGATTGCAACAATTGCATAAAGTTAGCACACAAGATAGATGTTATAAATCGAAGATTAAAGAATTCCAATAGACGGTTATCAAGATTAAAAACTCAATTATCTGTTACTAAGGCTAATTTGTGTGCATTGGGTAGTAAAATTAGAAAACTAATTCTAGCGTAACAACTTTGAATATAAAAAGGATACAAAGTTTCTGAGTAAGAAACAAAAACTTGCAATTGACATGATAATAAAAAGAGTACCACGTAAAAGATTCGCGAGGCATGCGATACACCAATAAATTCTTATTGCAAAATTTGGTGATGCATATTAAACTACCAAAGGGTTAGAAACACTGCATGAAAGATGATCTCCTGCCCCTTCCGTCAGTGGTTCATTTGAGACGTCTTCTGAAGGGTATGAACTGTTCTTATGGAGTTAATACACATGCAATAGCTGCCTTGAAGAACTACTTTGCTAATGAAACTGATGCTAACAAAAAGATAGGTGTTTTGATATTTGACGACCTCAAGTTGCGAGAGGAAGTGACATTTAATAGTGCTTCACTTAAAGTTGACGGGTTTGTTAATTTGGGGGATCACACCCCAGATAACCAAAACAACTGCCTCGCTAATCACGCCCTGGTATTTATGTTTGTGCCAGTGTTATGTAACTGGGTGCAACCTGTTGCAGTGTACGCGAGTCGAAATTCAACACCGTCTGATATTCTGGCAAAAATCTTGATTGAAGTAATTATTCAGTTGGAGCAAGCTGGCGTTCAAGTTATTGGGCTAACATCAGATGGCAGTCAATCAAATAAGAGCGCTTGGGGACATTTGGGAGTATCTGGGAAAAAAGGAAAGGTTAGTTGTTCCATTTCTCACACAAAACTTTCAGCACTTTTTAACGAAAAGTAAATAAAACTTTTTAACTTCATAGACAAGTTCCTCGCGTGGACACATCATCTGAGTTTGCGGTCGTGCCCTTAAAATTACGAAAAGTTACGTAGATCTAACCTCTTTTCAAAAGATGAATGTTCGACTGGTTTTCCAGTTGTTTAGTGCAAGCACGGCAAGGACTACAAAGTTCATCAGGTCCATACACCGCGAGGGGTTTGAAAACAGTGAAAACACGGAAGAATTTACTAAACAAATGAATGACGTTGCCGATGCCCTGAATTCAAAAACGCCGGCCTCTGCTCTCTACAAGGATTGACTCCACCACAACGTTCTACAGAACACGCTGCAATTTCTGAATACCTACAAAAATACTTTCGCTTTTGAAAGAACATTGGCATCTCTACAAGTGACAATTCAGAGCACATTACAAGTGGCTGATTATTTATGGAGTGTAGGATATACGTATATTCTGGCAGCTAAATTTAATCAGGATTACCTGGAGAGGCATTTCGAAATTATAAGGTCACTTTCATGCGATGATCATCCGTGCACTGTCGATTTCCTGCATCTCCACATGTTACAATCTGTTTACGTTCCGGTTAAGAATGTGCTTTCTTCTAGCGTGAATTGTGAACCTCACGTCGTTTGTCAATGCGATGCGCTCATTAAGGAAAATCACGGAATGCGCCAACAAGGAAAGGAAAGAAGCTAAATTGGAGAGAACGTGGTGATAACCGATGACTACCTTAATGACTGTGAGTGGGAAGGAAAATTGCCGTTGTTAAAAAGTGCTGTTACAGCAAAGGACTGTCTTGTTTATTACCTGGCAGGCTACGTAGTAAACCAAGCGCGTAAATTCATTACTTGCTCCTCCTGTATAGACTTACTACGTAGTGAATCGCTGAAAGACAGTGATGTGACGATATTCACAAAAACGAAAGACTATGGGAAATTGTATTTAACTCATCCTACCGAAAGCGTGTTGAATGTGTCGCAACAAACAAAGTGTAGTGAGTGACAAGAATTTGTCCAGCAGTAGCATGTGGGGTGATATATTTTATGACATACTGGATAGCCTAGGCGAACTCAAAATTCAGATTACAACCCTGGGATGCAACGAAGAACATGCCCTGAAAACAGTTCCTAAACTTGTTTTCCACTACCTCAAGTGCCGCTTTTTCTTTCGCACCAAG